>PVIH01026121.1:0-19348 GCA_004025045.1 Sigmodon hispidus | reverse complement strand
TTTTTTTTTTGTCAGAGCTCTTACAAGAGAGCATCTCTTCAGTCATCACAAACCAGAAAAGCTTATGAAACTCCAAGTCCCTCTGTATATATTTCTGTGCATCTTTCTATCCATACTTGTGGCTCCTCCATATTCTCTATGGCTAATTCTTGTCATCTAGTATGTTGCTGCAGACATGGTCCAAGGTTCATTGTATTAACACAGTCTTGGGATTTAACAGTGTGATCAAATATCCTGTCATAAATGAGGCCATGAAGGGGAGAACTTATTTGGCTTCCAAATATTCCTTCCTGCAAATAGCACAGTACAAGCAGGGGTAAATGAGTCAGAAGCTAAATGGCTAAAAAGTAAGAGTCTGCTCTGGGTTTCTGGAATGGAAAGGATGAGGCTGAATCAACTTATTAAAGGAGCACTCAATCTTCATCCTTCCACAGCACCTCACCTGTAGTGTGCTCAGACATTGTTCTATAAGCTGAAGTCACACGGCTGCCATTTTAGGAAGATAAAAAAATCACAGACTATTAATTTGGGAATGATTTGGTTCACTCTGTTTATAGTTTATACTCCATCATTGAGTTAAGACAGGATAGAAATTCAATGCAGAAACCTACAGGTCACTGGTCAAAAATGATAAATTTTATTTTCTTGTCGATATTCAAATTGCATTTTGTTCAACAGTAATGTTATAGTAGAACATAATCTTTTAAATTTATATCTAAAGGCCCACAATCTTTTTACATATCTTTACTTCCATCAAAGTAACCCATGACTAACCTGGAAAAGTCATAAAATGGATGCTCATATTGCTATGCTACTAACCCTTTTTTTTCATAAAGTATTACATTTTTTTTCATCAGTATTACACTAGTAGCTTGCATGGTATTCATAGAAATGGAAGTAGTGGATGGGACTTGGAAGGTCTTTAAATCAAGAACTCATTCTCTTCACTGGCAGTTGCAGTTATTGAGCCCTATAGCTTCAGATATTATGTAGATATTACTCACCTAGAGGCAAGGTTTTCCTGTCCATTGACCAAAATTTTCTTGTTCTTAGGCTGTGAAGAAGGATATTTAGCATAAACTGAGATATGTATTCCCCTTCTCTAAAGTTATATCCTCTACTTTGTGTGAAAGATGTGCCCGTATGCTATACTGCCTTGCAAGGAAACACACTTCCAACATTGCTGCTTCACATTCCATGACCTGGTTTTCTCTGCACCTCACACAGAGAATGTCTTCAATACAGCCTTTGTCCCAACACTCTGTCTTCATCTACTAGACCAGAACAGCTTGTTTCATGGAACTCTTACTGGAATAGCAAGGGAATGAGGAAAGAAAAGTACACAGACAAACATACAGTAAAGAAGGAATCAGTTGGGATCATGACACCCACTACATCACAGAACCTCAGCATGTTTATCAGGTACAATACAGGAGGGAGAGTTAGTTGGCCTCTGTAGGAGGTCTCTAGACTAGGAGCATCAGAGTATAAATATACAGAAGAATGCTTGCTCAATTATTCATAAACACTATTAGAATTTCAAGAACAACTTTTTCTTTTTTGTTCTGTAGAATTTTTAATTTATTTTTTAAGGTAGTATTTCTATGTGTAACAGCACTGACTGTCCTGGGGTGTGTGACTGGGAACAGCCAGGACCTAAATTCAGAGATCTACCTGATTCTGTCACCCCCCTCCCTGCTTCCCACTGGGATTAAAGGTGTGTGCCACATGACATATCAAGAACTATCTTTGCTAATGATTTATGATATCAAACCCTTGAAACACTCAACACGGTCATTCCCATGTCAACAGTATACATTCACTAATAATTTTGCTCATTCAGGGCTTCCATTGCTATGTAATTTTATACTATTTTGTTAACTGTTTGGGTTGGTCACACACCACATTCTGCCATTAATAACTACTTTTATTAGAAACTATATGACTGGAGTCATAGAATAATACAAAGATTTGTTCAACAATATAAATTCTGGCATTGCTGCAAGCAGGCTGAGAGCACAGAAACTGCTAAGAAGGCAGTATAGTCAGCAGGAAAAAAATCACAAACATCCCCTCAAGTACTCATGAGTCATTTTGATAGGAAATTAAGCATAACCACATAACTATATAGGTAGGTTATAATTTTCAGGTCTAATGACAGACAACCTCTGATGCTGATTCATTTAGATAAAAGGTATGAGAAAAGCATTTTAAAAATGAGGACAGCAACCAATATTTATTGAAAATTAGTAAATGGATATTGGCAAATAAACTTATTGATGGTCCCTAAAAAATGAAGTACAATTTTACTTATATTACTAAGTCACATATTTTTAAAAATTTTCAAAATTTAAAACTATATTCATATCTTAATTTTATTAATAACTAAGTTTCTTTATATTATTATTATTATTCATTTCCCGCAGCATTGACAGGTGATATGGTGAGAGTAACCAATGCTCAAAATTTTGGAAAATTGACTAAACACTCTCTCTGGTCTTAATAATATCCACATATTCAAATGAAAGTGATTTCTAAATCATCTTCCAGCTTCTAGAAGTGACTTTGTAAAAGAAGGAAAAACACTTGAAGCAAGCAAGAACTTCATATCACAATTTATACTCAAAAATAAAAAATGATCCACACTCAGGATTGCACAGCCAACCTGTCTTCAGAGTATTAGAGAGAAGAAATTACATGGAGAAAATGATATAATGCCCTAATCAGAATACTGGGATTCTAAGGTTGGTGCAGGGTCAGTTTCTGAAGAGAGACTGCCTTGCACTTTGACCACATCATGTAGACCCTGCTGATTTGCCTGTAACCAGGGAACATCACATTGTTCTGAGGAGTATTTTATAGGTTGGTCACACACTATACAGAAGTCAGATTGTGTGAAGATGTGTCATTGTGATTGCTTTAATACAAAGCTGAATGGCCAATAGCTAGGCAGCAGAGAAGAGGTAGGACTTCAGGGCAGAGAGAGGAACTCAGGGTTAGAATTAAGCACAAAAGAGGATACAGCAAGACACTGAGATAGTCTCATGTACATTATAGAAGATAGGTAACAAGCCATGTAGTGGAAATATAGATGAATAGAAACAGATTAATTTTAGGTAAAAAGACAGAAGGACAAGCCAAAGGTAAGTCCAAGCATTCACATTTAATAAAATGTCTTTATGTTATTATTTGGGAGTTGGCAGTTCAAAGAAAGTCTAACTAGAAAGGCCTACTACACTTGACACCCAACATTTAAATAAAAAAACATATAAATTGACTTTTGAAGGCAACATAATTATTTCTTGTCATTGGTTTTTTAGTTTGTTTGTTTGTTTGTTCTAATTGCAGGTTTCAGATGTGACATCTAGATGATACTGTCTACATATCAGTGTGTGTTATTTACTATGACACACTTGACATAGAGTGCCAAGTTTTTTAAGATTTCACATACACTCTGGCTCTTATCAAATAGAAGGTTACAAAAATAACTCAAGGAAATCAGCAGCACTCCTATACACTAAAGATAAAAGACCTGAAAAAGAAATAAGGGAAACATTACCCTTTATAATAACTGCAAAGATCATTAAATACCTTGTTGTAACTATTACTAAAAAAGTAACAGATGTAACAAAAAGTTTAAATCACTGAAGAAAGCAATTGAAAGATCTCCCATGTTCCAGGATAGGTAGGATCAACATGGTAAAAATGGTATTCTACAAATTCAATGCAATTCCCATCAAAATCCCAACATAATTTTTTGCAGACTATGAAAGAACAATGCTCAAGTTCATTTGGAATAACAGGAAGGCCAGGATTGCCAAAAAAATTTTGCTCAACCAAAGAACCTCTGAAGCATCATTAGCCCCAACTTCAAATTACACTATAGAGCTATAGTAATAAAAACATCCTGGTATTGTCATAAAAACAGACTTGTGGATGAATGGAATCTAATTGAGGATCCAGGCATTGACCCAAAAACCTATGAACATCTGATCATCAGCAAAGAGGCCAAAAATATTCAATGGGAAAAAGATAGTGTCTTTAACAAATGGTGTTGTCACAGCTGGTTGGTAGTGTGTAGAAAAATGCAAATAAATTCAAGGCTGTCATCTTGCAAAAACCTCAAATCCAAGTGGATCAAATATCACAACCTAAACAAGCCATTCTAAACTTGATAGAAAAGAAAGTGGAAAATACCCTCCAAAGAACTGACACAAGAGATCACATCCTAAAAATAACAAAAGTGGCACAGACTCTAAGAACTACAATTAATAATTGGGACCTCCTGAAACTAAGAAGCTTATGTAAAGCCAATGACACTGTCAAAAGGACAAAAAAAAACAGCCTAGAAGTGATAGAGGACCGATCTCTAAAATATATAAAGAACTCAAGAAACTAGAGCCAAAAACCTTGAATAACCCAATCAAAAAATGGGGTTCAGAACTAAAAAGGGAATTCTCAGCAGAAGAATTACAAATGGCTGTAAGTTACTTGAAAAAAAATGCTCTTTTAGACTCTTTATTTCTCTGTGGAGACTCTGTCTGGTTGACCTATCCAAGGTTGAAAGTGGGGTATTGAAGTCTCAAACTATTACAGTGTTTCTTTTACATAAGTAGGTGCCCTTATATTAGGGGCATAAATACTTAAGATTGAAATCTCCTCTTGACCAATTTTTCCTGTGATGAATAAGTAGTGACCATCTTGGGCCCTTTTAATTGCTTTTAGCTTAAAGTCTACTTTGTTAGATATTAGGATTGCAACCGCTGCTTGTTTCTTAGGACCATTTGACTGGAAAATCTTTTCCCAACCCTTTATTCTAAGCCTGTGTCTGTCTTTGCAGTTGAGGTGTGTTTCTTGTAGGCAACAGAAAGATGGCTTCTGTTATTGTATACATCTTGTTAGTGTGTGACGTTTTATAGGAGAGTTGAGACCATTGATATTAAAGGAAATTAATGACCATTGATTCATATTTCCTGCCATTTTTGGTGGTAACTTGTTTGTATTTCCTTTTTCTAGGGTATTCTTCTGTGGAATTATTGATTGTGATTTCGTGGGTATGTCTGGGGTCCTTAGGTTGTAGTTTTCCCTCTAATACTCTCTGTAGTGCTGGACTGGTAGATAGATATACTTTCAGTCTGACTTTGTCCTGAAGTACCTGGTTTGCTCCATCTATGGTGATTGATAATTTTGCAGGGTATAGTATTCTAGTTTGGCAGCCATGCTGTTTTAGCATCTGTATAAATTCTGACCAAACCCTTCTAGCTTTCATCATTTCCATTGAATACTCAGGCATTATTCTGATGGGTCTGCCTTTACATGTGAGTTGGCCCTTTTTTTTGCAGCTCTTAAAATTTTTTTCTTTGTTCTGTATGTTTTGTGGCTTGATTATAATGTGACGCACTGACTTTTATTTGGGGTCATATCTATTTGGTGTTCTGTAAGCTTCTTGTATCTTTATAGGCATTTCCTTCTTTAGGTTAGGGAAGTTTTCTTCTATGATTTTATTGAAAACATTATCTGTGCCTTTGAGCTGGTATTCTTCTCCTTCTTCTATTCCTATTATTCTCAAATTAGGTCTTTTCATGGTGTCCCAGATTTCCTGAACATTTTGAGTTATTTCTTTCTTAGTTTTACTATTTTCTTTGACTGATATATCTATTTGAGCTACTGAGTCTTCCTCTTCAGAGATTCTATCTTCCATCTCTTGAACTCTGTTATGCTTGTATCTGTGTTTCCAGCTTTTTTCTTCAGATTTTCTATTTCCATCTTTGCCTCATTTTGTGCCTTTTTATTGCTTCCATTTCAGTTTTTAGTTACTGGCATGTTACTTTCACAGATTTGTTCATCTCTTCCAATTTTTTGTTTGTATTTTCTTCTATTTCTTTAAGGCTATTTTTCATATCTTCTTTGAGAGCTTTGATGATCATCAAAAAGGAATTTTTGGTGTTGCTTCCTTCTTTTCCTCTTCATTGCTCAGTTCAGTTCTTGCATTTGCAAGATCGCCACTCTCTTCTGACTTTACCTTGTTGTTCTTTGTATTATTATGTAATTTTTTGCACTGATGTTTGCCCATGGCTTCAGTGGTTCATGATTAGATGGCTCCTGGTCAGTTGTGGCACTAGACTTGTGTGTCTCCTGTCACCTCTCTGGGCGGGGTCTGAGTATGTCCTTCAGAGACCCCAGAAGCTATCTGATCACTCAGTTGGAGGTTGAGGTGGGTAGCTGTGCAAATTCCCTCAGCAGCAGCTGTGGGTATGGTGACAGGCAGACTTTATCCACCCCTGCTACAGAGTGCACTGGGAGTCACTCTGCAGACAGCACCAGGTCCTGGAAGCGGAACTGGAACTGACGGGAACTCAACTCTCCCTCCCTGGCTGGGATATAGGTGCTTGGGCCTGGTGACCCCTCCTCATCTCTGGGCGGGGTCTGAGTCTGTCCTTCGGGGACCCCTGTAGTTATCTGTTTGCTCAGTTGAAGGTCCAGGTGGGTAGCCCTGCAAATTCCCTTAGCAGGAGCTGTGAGTATGTTGACAGGCAAACTTTATCTGCCCCTGCTACAGAGTGTGCTGGGACTTACTCTGCATACAGCACCTGGTCTGGGAAGCAGAACCGGAACCAATGTGGGCTCAACTCTCCCTCACTGCCTGGGATATAGGCGCTTGGGCCTGATGACCCCTCCTTACCTCTGGGCCGGGTCGGAGTCTGTCCTTCAGGGACCCCTGTAGTTATCTGTTCACTCAGTTGGAGGTCAAGGTGGTAGCCATGCAAATTCCCTCAGCAGCCACTGTGGGTATGGTGATAGGCAGACTTTATCTGTGCCTGCTACAGAGTGAGCTGGGAGTCACTCTGCCACACATTCATACTTCAAAGGCATTAGCTCAACTATGTTCATAGCAGCATTATTCAAAAATCAAGAACCTGGAAGCAACCTCGATGCCCCTCAACTGAAGAATGCATTAACAAACTGTGGTACATCTACACAATGGAGTACTACTCAGCAGTAAGAAAAAATGATATCCTGAAATTTGCAGGCAAATGGATGGATTTGGAGACTCTCCTCCTGAGTGAGGTCTCACAAACCCAGAAAGATAAGCAGGGGATGTACTCACTCATTAGTGGGCTCTAAACAAAAAAGCAAAAAGTGAAGCATATCCAAGCTGCAAACTACAGCCATTGAACTGTTTGGTGTCTGATGCACCTTGGACTGGCACCTTGGACGCCACTCCCTCTAGAGGAACACCTGACTCAGTCTTGATGTTGGGGGTAGGAAACTGTATCTGCCAGGAGTGGATGCTGATCTAAGCAATATTGGGATTTTGGGAACTTGGGACCTCCTGCCCTTGCTAGGGAGGAGAGATGGGGGTATGGGGAGAAGAGAGTGACTTGGGGGATTTGGAGGGAGAAGGGACCTTGAACAAGGATATGCATGGATAGAAAATATGACTTTATTTATAATAATAATAAAAAGTAACAGGTAATTCTATGATTAATATCAGGATTTCACTGGCTTTGTAACTTTTAAATTCTTTGTTTATTTTTCTAAGTTTTATGGATTTATATGGTATTTGTTTTAATTTCTTAAGTTATAATATAATTCTGTAGTAACTCTATATTTTTTGTGTTTGTTTCCATTATTGCTGTTTTTCATTTTTAGTATGGAGTATTTTATTAGTATTTCAAGCAGGTTTTTTACAAAGCATGTATTTGATAAAATCATTCATTGAATTTAAGTTTAATTTTGCTATGAAAATCTCACCAGTTCTTTTCAGAATATTCAGTTTATCAAAACACATTTATAATGTTTGTCCTTATGATGTTCTGGAGTTTCATTCATATCTATTATAATGTTTGCCTTTCAGTGTGTAGTTTTATTGAAGTATATGTCTTTCCTTTTTTGGGTTTAATTGTTTAAGAATTTGCCAATTGTATTTAATACTTACAAAATTAATTTATTAATTAAAGAAATAAAATATATAATTGAATAAATAAATAAAATTTAGTGTTACCCTAACCAAACAAAGGGTGAGTTCATAGTAGTATCATCAATATTAAATCTTTCTGATAAGAACACCCTATCATTTGTGACAGAAGGGAGTTATGAGAGTCATCTCATTGACATGACTTCTGTCTACATACCAACTATCTTAATTACCAATTCTTCTTTCAGATAAAGTTTCCAAATATTCATAGTTGATTGGAAATTCATTACCACAGGATTAGGTGGGACTAAGAAACTTCCATGTACAACATCCCCCCTCCCAGCATCCACATAGACAAGTGCAAAGGAGTTCATTAATCACATCAAAATTCTTTCAATTTCCTCATTTTATTGCTTGGTAGAAGAGGTCACCCGAAGAAAAGTGTGTGCAATGTGCATAGGTTTTTGATAGTTTCCTATAAAAGTATATTTTTTTAAAAAAACAAATGGTGAAAATTTTAAAAGCTTGATTACTAGACATTCTCACAGAAATGAGTGGCTGAGTTGCTCTATCTGGTTACAGAAAAAAAGCCATTATGTTAAAAAAAAAATTATGCCTCTCTCTACTGGTGGAAATGCATGTAGAACATACTAGCACATTTTGAAGAATATAAAAAGAAACACAATCATAAAAACATATTGGGGATGCATAATAAAGCAAAGATATTTTAGATTTTAAGTTTCTTCTAATTTTCTTTTTTTTCTATTTTCATACAATACATTGCAAACACAGCCTTCTCTCTGTCTATGCCTCCTAAAGTTCCCTGACCTCCCCTCTACCCCAGATCCACTGCTTCTCCATTTCACTCAGAAAAGATCAAATTTCCCAAGAATATGAACAGAATGCAGCATGACAAGATGCAATCTGACTACACACAGACCCTCATATAAAGGCTAGATGATCAATTCAGTAGAAGGGGAAAACTTCCCAAAAGACAGGCAATAGAGTAAGAGACAAACCATTCTCACTGTTAGGAAACACACACATACACACACACACACACTGTGCTAAAAACCAGACCATGAATTCTATTGCAGCTTTAATTTATTCTACTTTATTATTTTTTTATTTTTTATTATCAACAATCTCATAAAATTTATCTGTGTATATCCTTTTCCAAGCTCCCTTTACCTCCTGCCCCTTCCAGTCACTGTCCCTTCTCCACATCCCCAATGGTGCTGCTAATTAATTCTGTGAGCCATGTCCTCTTAGTGTCTTGACCTGCTTGGCTCCTACAACCTTTCTTGGGGTTCCCCAGCCCTGCCTATTTTTGGTTGTGCATCTTGACTTCTGCTCTTATCAGATGTCAAAGTAAGTCTTTCTCTTGACTAATGGGCTAGGCAAAAATCTATGAGAATAACAGTATATCATTAGAAATATGGAGAGCAGGAGAAGAGAAAGTGACTGGTAGGGGCCAGATGGGGAAGGGAGTTTGAATAAGGGAATAGATGGATAAAAAAAAATGAGACCATTCAAAAATAAAAAATCAAAAAAAAGAAAGGAAAAAAATCTTTTTTTTTCCTTCTTTATTTTGTATTTATCAAAAAAAAAAGTAAAAAGAATTTAAAATGCAGAAGAGTTAACAATAACTATATAGAGGATAAGAATCATAAGCATGGCTTATCAAGGGTAGAAATACAAATAAGATTGCTACACCTATATTTTCTTTGTGTTCAGCTTTCCCTGTATATCCTTATTCAAGGTCTCTTCCCCCTCCCAACACATCTGATCATTTTTCTTCTCCACAACTCCCCATCCGCTCCCTGGGCAGGGAGCAGACAGTCCTATGGTCCCACTGACCCAATAATGCTTAGATCAGTCTCCACTTCTGGCCAAATCCAGTTCTTTCCCCCCTCCCTCAAGAGTGAGTCAAGTGTTCCTATAGTTGGACTGGGGTTTGCAGGGTCAGTCCAGGGTGTTTCTGATCCCAAGCTGTTCCGTGGTTGTGGTTTGCTGCTTGGGCATGTTTGGCTTTTTTTTTCTTGTTTGTTTGTTTAGAGACCACTAGTGAGTGAGTACATCCCCTGCTTATCTCTCTGAGTTTGTGATACTTCGCTCAGGAGGATATTCTCCAGATCCATCCATTTGCCTGTGAATTTTAGGATATCGTTTTTTCTTACTGCTGCGTAGTATTCCATTGTGTAGATGTACCACATTTTGTTATTCCATTCTTCAGTTGAGGGACATCTAGGTTGTTTCCAGGTTCTTGCTATTACAAATAATGCTGCTATGAACATAGCTGAGCCAATACCTTTGGAGTGTGAATGTGCCTCTTTAGGTTATATACCCAGAAGTGGTATTGCTGGGTCCTTGGGGAGATTGATTCTCAATTCTCTGAGAAACCTCCATATTGTATTCCAAAGTGGCTGAACAAGCTTACAATCCCACCAACAATGGAGGAGTGTTCCCTTTGCACAGCATCCTCTCCAGCATAGGCTGTCATCTGTGCCTTTTATCTTAGCCACTCTAACAGGTGTTAGGTGGTATCTCAAAGTTGTTTTGATTTGCATTTCTCTGATGGCTAAAGATGATGAGCACTTTTTCAGGTGCCTTTCAGCCATTCGTAGTTCCTCTGCTGAGAATTCCCTTTTTAGATCTGAACCCCATTTTTTGATAGGGTTATTCAAGGTTTTGGGCTCTAAATTCTTGAGCTCTTTATATACCTTAGAGATCAGTCCTCTATCATTTGTAGGGTTGTTGGAAATCTTTTCCCATTCTGTAGGCTGGCCTTTTGTCCTATTGACAGTGCCCTTGGCTTTGCAGAAGCTTCCCAGCTTCAGCAGATCCCACTTATTGATTGTTGGTCCAAGTGGATCAAAGACCTCAACTTAACCCCAACCACTTTGAACTTAATAGAAGAGAAAGTGGGAAATACACTTCTACAAATTGGCACAGGCCACCACTTCCTAAATATAAAAAATCTTTTTAAAGGAAATCTGTCATGTTTGATTATATCCTAGGTCTTTGAGCCATTTAGTTTCTAGTTTCTTATCATCTAGGCAGTATCAAGCATGGGCTCCCCCTTAGGTCTTGGACCCCAAGTAGACCCGTGTTTGGTTGGGCACTGCTGAGGTCACTGAGCCATCATTGCTCCAGTGTATCTTGTCGGAACAAGTGTGAATCAAAGTTGGTTGCTGTTCCAGTTCCACCACTGTAATTATTATCTTGTTACAGAAAATGGCTGGCTTAGATTTCTTATTCTCCTTTACTAAGAGTCCTCCCTAGGGTCACTGACCTAGGTTCCAGGAAGTTTCCACTGTGCTAGGGTTGTACCATAAATGCTACCATATTCCAGTGGTCTCTTCCTGTTCCCTCTCACTCAGTCCCACTCTTTCCCATGTGATCGCTCATGTTCCCATGCCTACCACCAGTTTACTCACAAAATCTTTTCCATTATCCCTTACAAGGGAGATTCATGCATGCCTGCTAAAGCCCTCTTTCTTATTCATTCTCTCTGGGTCTGTAGATTGTTGTGGGATTATACTTTACTTAACAGCTAACATTCACTTATAAGTGAGTGCATATCATGTTTGTCTTTCTGGGTCAGGGTTGCTTCCTGTAGGATAATTTCTAGTTCCATCTAATTGCCTGCAAATTTTATTATGCCATTTTTCTAAACAATTACAATGAGTAATTTTTCATTGTAGAAATACATCACATTTTTTATTCATTATTTAGTTGAGGGATATCTAGTTTGTTTTCAGTTTTTGGTATCAGGTTTGATTTCTGGATAGAAATTGTTTAAATCTGGATTTGTCATGAAATATTTAGTTTACTTCATTTATGGTGATTGCTGTTTTTGCTGGGTATAGTAGTCTCAACTGGCATCTGTAGTCTCTTAGTGTCTGTATATAATCTTTCCAGGACATTCAAGCTTTTATTGTTTCAACAGAAAAGTCAGGGGTTATTCTGACGTGTGTGTATTTATAACTTACTTGGCCTTTTTTCTTTGCAGATCTTAATATTCCTTTTTATTCTGTTTGTTTAGTGGTTTGATTATTGCGTGGAAACTAGACTTCTAGTTGGGTTCTAGTATAATTGTTATTCTTTAAGCTTTTTGTATCCTCTTTAGCATTTTCTTCTTTTGGAAACTTTCTTCTATAATCTTGCTGAATATATGCCTTTGAGATTTTATTCTTTCAATGACTTGAAATGATATCCAGGTCTTGCTCTTATAGAACCACATGATTCTGGAGGTGAGATACTGTTTATTTATTTTGTTATATGTATTGTTTTACTGGTGCCTAGCCATCTCTTTCTTCAATTAATGCATTTGTTTTTGTATCAAGGAGACTCTCTTGGTCAAATTTGACTTCTTGGTACATTTTGCAATAGTATATTCTCTGTTGTAGAGAGCTGCTCTTGGTCCTGTATGAGTTGATGGATTCTGTGTCTGTGGGTCCTTCTCTTAACTCCATAGGGGCTGGAAAATTATTTGTCTTAGGAAGCTGCTAATGTGGCAGGATAAAACAGCTGATTAACACTGATGACTACCTCTGAAACACCATTGTAGTTCCTACTGACCATTGACAAATGACAACCCTGTATGAGTCACATTCACAGATAATGTGTTAGAATTAAGAGTGTATATTTATTATTTCCCTGTTTGTTTTTTCTCTTTTTATTATTAATAAAGTCTCATTTTTATCCATGTATCCCTTTGTTCAAATGCCCTTCCCCTCTCACTCCTTCAAGTCACTCTTCTCCCCATCTTTTTATCTCCTCCCCAGCAAGGACAGAAGATCCCAAGGTCCCAGGGTGGCTTAATTCAACATCCACTCCAGGCAAATCTACTTTTCTCATCCCCACATCAAGGTTGGCTCAAGTGTTCCTCTGCAGGGAATGGGCTCCAAAGTGCTAGTTCAAGGTGCTTCAGATCCCAAGCTGTTCAGTGTTTGTGGTTTGCATCTTGGACATGTTTTGCTTTTTGTTTAAAATACACTAATGAGTGAATACATCCCTTGCTTATCTTTCTGGGATTGTGAAACCTCGCTGATGAGGATAGTCTCCATATCCATCCATTTGCCTGCAAATTATAAACTGGATCTGCCAGGAGTGGATGCTGAACTGATCAATATTGGGACCTTGGGACCTCCTGCCCATGCTGGGGATGAGATGGGGAGATGTGGAGAAGAGAAAGTGACTGGAGGGGATGGGAGGGGGAAGAGACCTTAAATAAAGATATACATGGATAGAAAATGTGACTTTATTCATAATAAAAAAAAGAAAGAGGAAAAATAAGAACCTAGAAACAACCTAGTAGCTGTGGTACATCTACACACTAGAGTAGTAAGATTTATTTTTGTTCACTTCATATTTTCAATTTCTGGACATCTTTATTATGGATAAATTACACAGAGTCTTATGAAGTGAATGGTGTTTCTTTACATTTATAAAGAATTCAACAGAATTTTATTTTCCTTATAGAGAAAAACACTGAGTGGGAATGTATTCCTAAGACTAAGTAGACATATAAGGTATATAGACCCTAGAAGCTTCTAAGGGCCTGGACGCTCGCATCAGTCAGTTAAAACTGGTTAGAACCAATGCCCCAAAGCATGTGCTCATAGCACTTTCTCATAGCATTGAGATCCCCTGCAGTGGCAACTTCCTTATAAGACTGCCTTGGGTATGCCTGGTGCCTTTGAAACAGAGGCAGTGTCCTAATGTGAGATGACCTGGACCAGAGAAATGACAATGCTGCAACAGTATGTAACAGCAATGCACAGCATTTCTCTCTGGTTTTGTATAGAGTATATAAGGCTTGATTCTTTCTCGTCAACTAAGCTTGCCTATTTTAATTTGCTCCCAAAGACTGACTCTTTTTTCTTTGTGCCTTCCCTAAGGGGAAGTATCAGGGCCCAGAGAAGGCCCTGTTTGCTAGTCTTCTAAGGGATTCCTCCTCCAAAGAAGCCTTTTCTACTAATTGAATATAGGAGCCATGTGATAACTGTGGAGGGCTGCCATAGACGGTTTTCCATGATGATCAACACTATGACCAGAAAAAAAAGAAAAAACCTGGGGAGAAAAGGTCAGTTTACAATTGACAGCAGAGTCCAAAATAAAGGAAACTGAGGGAAGGAACCCAAGTAGAACATGAACCAGGAGTGAGAAACGGAAGCAGAGTTCAAGAAGGAGTAGTTCTTATTACATTACTCGCCATGCTTTGCTGACCCTAATTTTTTATATCACCTGCCATGGTGTGGAACTATTGACATTGGGCTAAACATTTTTACATTCATCATTACTCAAGATAATACTCCAGAGAATTGTCTAGAGGTCAAACAGATGGATGTATGTTTTCAATTTAAGTTTCTTCTTCCTAGATAATTCTAGCTTGTGTAAATTCAACAAAAATAAACCATGACAAAGATTTTGATTAGATCATAATTACAGGCTATCTTGAACTCCATATTCCATTTTTGAGGCATAAAAAATTTTATTTACTCTTGTTTTGTTCAGAACTATTAGCTTTCTATCTGTTATAGATTTCCTTTAAAATGTATATTTTTTATGTTTCTTCTACATATAAGCACACATGCACATGGATGTTTACATAGAACAGAAGGGTATATAGGGACCCCTCCATCTGTACTTATAGGCAATAGTGATCAGCTCAGCATGGGTGCTATTTTCTAAATTCAAGTCCTCTGGAAAAATAACTAACACTCTTAGCTAATGAAGCATCTATCAAGCATGAGAAAAATTTTTCGACTG
Organism: Sigmodon hispidus; assembly: GCA_004025045.1. Lineage (NCBI taxonomy): Eukaryota > Metazoa > Chordata > Mammalia > Rodentia > Cricetidae > Sigmodon > Sigmodon hispidus. The sequence continues at coordinate 4,653 of PVIH01026121.1, read as the reverse complement.
TCAAAATGTTGTAAAATGAATTCACTGAGAAAATTGGTGAGATGTCTGAAAGATTAAAGATCATGCTATCAAGAAAAACATTTGAGTTTGCCTTGGACAAACATGGTAGTTAAGAATTGACTCATACAAGTTATGTTCTTTTTTCAGTTTTGTGCCATGAAATGAACATAGGTATACATATATACAAATGAGTAATAAATAAATATAATAATATGATGCATATTTTCTGAATTAAATATTATATATATAATTTATATAAAACTAATGAGTTGAAAATTGCCTGTAAAATATCAATAGCCACAAAACATCAACCCTCCATTCCACGTTTCCTGAACATATATTTTCCTATGACAATTATTCTTAATATTTATCATTTCCAAATTTTCATGATAAACATTTAAGATATGCCTTTCTAATATGTTTATTCAGGTGATAGTATAGAAACAAATTCAATAAACTTATAGGAAAGACAGCTTTAAAGTTTTATATTGAACATTTGTAAGAATATAGGTATCTCTGAAAAATTCATGAAAGTAGAAAGAAGTATAATTATTCAACTAATAGGGAAAGATTTTATATGTCTTTATATTCACTCCTAGTGTTTTTGCAATACAGCATTTAGTGTCTAGTCACATACAAGTTGATAGGTTTTAAAATTATTTTCTATTTGATCTGTTTCTGTTAGGCACCTGTTTCTGTTTTATTCTTTTCATCCATGACACAGAAAATTTTTTCTGTGGTTTCTTAATCATAAGAACCATTCCTGACTCTTCCCCCTATCTATATTGTATTTCTAACCATGGCCTTTGCATATTGCTCTCTAGGGAAAACCCATGCTTGCTAGACTGAGATAAAAGCTCAGTTGACATTCTGTACTGACTGATCAGTTTCTTAGTGTTGTCTTCTCAAAATGAAGTTGCCTGTTCTGCTGTTGGTGCTATTGTTGTTCAAGATCCCTGGTAAGAGCAGAAAGAATAGAGAAAAGGGGCATGGAGGATGAGTCCTGGGTCACACTGCTGGTCACATGTATTCTGTCTATGTACGAAAAGACAGAGGGGTCTTATCCTCCAGAATGGGGCCTGTGAAGTTTACATCAATAGAAGGAAGTTTCAGATAGGAGAGAACCTGCTCTCCTGCTCTATAATGAAAATTACGACATAGAAGGAATGTGGTGATATAATGTATGCCTTGAAACCAGCCCCTTAGGGCTTTCAATTCACTTGAATTGTCAATAAGGAAATTTATTGTATAAATAACTATGTAATTATAAACATCTTATTTGAAATAAGTATAAAAAATAATACATAATGCTTGTTCATAAAGTATTTACTTAACTTTGTACTTCTCTGACTTTATTTCAGCTTACAGAGGTGATGTAATAATGACACAAACTCCAGCCTTCCTGCCTGTCAGCCTTGGAGATGAAGCCTCCATCTCTTGCAGATCTAGCCAGAGCCTTGTAGATAGTGATGGAGATACCTTATTGGACTGGTACCTACAGAAGCCAGGGCAGTCTCCACAGCTCCTTATATATGAGGTTTCCAATCGATTTTCTGGGGTCCCAGACAGGTTCTCTGCCAGTGGGTCAGACACAGATTTCACACTCAAGATCAGCAGAGTGGAGCCTGAAGATTTAGGAGTATATTATTGTCTCCAAGCTACACATGATCCTCCCACAGTGATTCAGACCCTCACAAAAACACCCTCGCTTGGGGTGGCTCAACTTTCAAATGTGTTACTTATCTATGAGAGACACAGAGAGCTGATGAGGCTCTTGAGATTATTGCTTGCAGCTGAGGGACTTGGAGCATGAGCAACTGCCTTGTCTACACATCAAGGGTCATGCATCTCAGTTCTCTTCAGCTGCAATAATAATAAAATTGTCTCAGGAGAATGGTGAACAGGTGCTCTCTCAGAAACAATGAATGATGGTCTACAGCTGAGTGTAAACTCATGTTTACCCTATAGCCCTAGTCTGCCTTCATCATCCAATATTATCCAGTAAAGCAGACAGAAAACTGAGACATACACCTTTGTTTAACTATTCTCTTTATATATGATTATTTCATTTGGTGCACTTTATGCTTTTAACTTAAGTTTTATTTTATTTATTAATGTAAGTACTGTATACTCTACTCCATTATGGTTTCCTATGTGTGTAAAATATGCTCATTGACTTTCTACTTTCAGACATTACTTTATACAAACAATGTTTTATTTCTGATGGACAAGTGATATTTTTAAAATCTGCATTCAGCTGTTGTTAGCATTTTGATTCCCTGTTTTATTTCAAATTACATGCACATTAAATGATGGGTAGGAACATATCTTTTGAGTTTTTTTGATATTTTCCTCCCAATGCTCCATAACCTAAACCTAGCCCCAATCTCTTGAAAGCATTTTTTTCTAATAATTTCATGGTATTAATAAGTTTCTCCTTTTCATCACTAATATATGATTCTACAAATTTAAACTTCTCCATCACTGATATTTTACTATTTGTAACAAGTAACTGTATGGTATTTATTTTTGCCTCCAAAAGTTACTTTACCTGACGTTTTATCATAATCAGTTTCTATAAAATCGATTTTTCATGCCAATTTATCATTGGCAGATTCTATGGCATAAAACTGCCTAATTTCTCTTCAAAAGTTTTCAAAGTCGGTGACAATTTTATTATTAAATTCACAGACATAAATGTGGTATTTTAATTCCTAATTTTTAGGCCACAAAGTCCCTATCAGTTCAATTAATGTCTCATACTTAGTATTGTTTCAAACTCTTTTTTTTTAGGGATATGCAATGAATGAACAAAATATTTACCAACAGGGCAGAAAACATGTACATCCTAGGGATGTTGTACATATCTTGAAATTTTTTTAATTTTAGAAATATTTCTTTTAAATTTAAGAATGGCTATATTGTCTACCATGGCATCAGAGACTTAATTTGTGAAGAGAATTTTTTACTTTTATTTTTGACTCAACCTTTTGTGTCAATTGGGATGATTTCTGGATGTAAATGTGATGTTTGGCCAGCAGGTGGCGCAGTTGTAGAGCGAAACAGTCAATACACTCTAACTCAGGCTTTCAGGTTTGCTCTTGAGTAAGTTTATGATCTAACCAAGGCAAATTCTCACAAAATCAGAACAGATTACTACAAACAAATGAAACACACACGGAGAGAAGTGACTTGCCCTTGCTGCACAAGCAGGCTTTGTGGCTGGGGTCAGATGCAGGAAGAACTGGCTGGTTTCACAGCTGTGGCAGAAGTTTCCCACCTGCTGAGGTCACATATGTAGGCAAGGAGATGGCCTCCTGCTACTTGGTACTACCTGTGCACTGACACACAGGGAGATGTCTACTTACCAGTAGCCTGCTGGACAGAGACATAGCCTGCAGGTAGCCTGCTTGTCTGTACCTGCTTGGTGGCTGTTTCTGGGGCTCTTTGATCTACAGATCTGCTGCAGCTCTATAAGACCTAGCTTCTAAGACCAAGATGTTTAGAACCAATTACCTTCAGTTTATCTTGCTGGTAGTTTAGTGAGGGCCCTTATCGCGGTAAAAACTTGTCTTGAGATATGTTTTAAATGGGATTTATTTTGTGAAAAACGTTTATATAATAGAGTTGGTTTTAAGAGAAGATGACAGGATGAGGTTGTATCGTGTTGGAGCCTTTTTAAGGAAGATTTTTTATTTTTATGTCGTATGTTTGAACTTCTGTGTAGTTGGGCCAAACTGTGTACCAGGTCGGGGGACTCTCGCGAGAGAATGACGACTTTTTGTCTTGGTCTTTTTTTTTGAAGGTCTATTTTTGGAATCTTTTTTTATGAAGTATTTTTTTTAAGGTGTAATGGGATTTTTTTATAATTGTTTGTTTAGTGGGGTTGTGTGGTATTTTAGTAATATGTGTATTTTATGATATTTAAAAATTTGTTTTATTTTTTGGGAAATATATGTTGGAGTATTGTTAGTTTTAATTTGATTAGGAATTTTTAATATGGTTATGGCTTTTAGAAGATGAATGAGTATTGTATTAGTATTTTTAGAACTTAGGGCGGTAGTTTATTGTATTTTTGAGTAAGTGTTAATGGTGTGATGAATATATTTTATTTTATTAAATTTTGGGAAGTGAAACACGTTTATTTGTTAAATTTTATTGTTTTTAGTATTTTTAGGATTATTTTTAGTGGATAAGGATGGTTGATTGTAAAGGGAACATTTGTTATATTTGTGTAAAATTTTTTCCTTGATGTTAAGTGATGGGAAAATGTTTTTTTAATTTTTTGTTATTGATATGATGTTTTTTGTGAAATTTTGAGGCTTTTATTATATTTTTTATTAATAACTGATTAATTTTTTTATTATTTTGTGTTTAAGGGTCAGGAAGGCCTGAGTGAGTTTTGATATGTGTTATATATATAGGATGTGTTTTATTTTTGATGATATTTTGTAGTTGTATAAATAAAAAGGTTAATTTTGTATTATTAGGAATGAAGTTAGTAGTTTTAATATGAAATATAATTTTTTTGTATAATGAGAGTTAGTTATTAGGTTAAGGGGTTTAGGAAAATTTAATAATATTATAATAATGGCATATAGTTTTGTTTTTTGAATAGAATTATAAGGACTTTGTGTTATTTTATTGAAGTTT
>PVIH01026120.1:0-19363 GCA_004025045.1 Sigmodon hispidus | reverse complement strand
TGGTGCCGAGTTTAGTTCTTATTTCTTCCCCGTACGGGCCACCACTTGTCGCGCGCCACCTCGTCCCGCAAGGAACACGCAACACCGGATCCTTCTCTCTGCACTTTATTCGGGCCTTTCAGATATCTTCTTATCTTCACTCACTAGCTCATTCACTCACTCACTCACTCACTCACTCACTCACTCAGACAAACAACCATTCTCTCACGGACGATGGACGACCCTGGGAGGAAGCCCGCTCTTAGTGAAATACCCTCAGGACTTCCAATCCAAGATAGCCACGTGGGCATCACCGATAGGCTCAGATATGTGGAAGCAAGCCAGATCCTTGGCCTTAGCCAAATATGGAGTTGTTTACCAGGGAGAGCGCTCAAGGCCAACACCATCTTAAGGTGTGGCTGTAAGCAGCTCCCTACAAAGGACTGAAGGGGTCATGCAAAATTAGCTAAGTGTTGGGATCATAAAAAGAATGTACTGGTAAAAGTGCAGTCTGAAGAGACCTAAGTTAACATTAGTGCAGCCATGACAGACTGTAGACTAACAAAACAGGGACTAAGCCTCAGTCTTACAATAACCAGGAAAAGTTAAAAACTGTACCCTGTGGGGAATTGATCAGAATTCAGACAAACAATTACTAAATGCTCTAGTAACAATAAAGATAGCTTACATCATTTGTATATAGGTTGCCAGTTTCCTTACAGCAATGCAAGGAAAACTAACCTGGTTTGACCAGACATTTGTTACCTCAGTCCTGTCCAATCAAAAGTTTAACCTCCATCTGAACCTAGAATTCCCCTACCCCCCCATCCTTTACTCTTTAAAAACTCTGCCTCAATGGAGCGGGATGCTCTCCCCATCCAACTGCTGTGTGAATGGGTGGAGAGTCCAAACTTAAGCTTGCAATAAAGGCTCTTTGGTTTTGTGTACAACTTGGATTACTGCTGATCTCTGGGGGGCTCATGACAGGATCATGACACAGCCCAGCTGTACCATATTTTGGAGATGCTAGTATCATGAGAAGACCAATAGGAATTGCAGCAGCAGTGGCAAGGAGCCAGCTGGAGCTCAGAAGACAAGCTATGTGCTACAGAAGGTAGAACAGAAAAGTGACTCAGTCCCTTTGTTAGAGTCTAGAAGATTGTGAGTGAATCCCAGATAGCTGAACATTGAGTTATTTATACTGTTGGAATTTGGTTTTGTTTGGTTGAGATTGTTATTGTCCCCTGATTTTTTTCTCCCTTGAAGTAAAAATGTATTTACTGGAGCCCACAGCTAAAAGACATTGGATTTTAAGAGGTTGGGTATTTTAAAGGAATAAAAACTTAATGTGTTTGAATTTGTAAAGACTGTGGAACTTTTTGTAGTAGCACAAATGAAACTCAGAGCCAAATATCGGGGGGGGGCTGAAATATCAGAGAGAGGAAGCACCACAGTCAATTCTCACCCAGCCATCTTGCAACTTCCTCAGCCTCGCTCTTGGTTGCCTCTGCCTGTACCTTCTGTCTCTGGGTTTCTACAAGCCCTTAAATAACCTATCCCATCCAGGTTAGGATTGAAGGCCTGTAGCCTTAAAATTACAGAAAGAGAAGTTTTGTCTCTGGAGTTATGGGATAAAGGGTGTTGATCACCACTCCCAGCTTTCCCTGTGCTGGGATTAAAGGCGTGTGTGTGTGTGTGTGTGTGTGTGTGTGTGTGTGTGTGTTTGACTCAGCTGTTTATCCTGTATTCAAGGATCAAGGATTTCCTGAGCTGTCTGCCTAGAATTTGACTGTGTGCTTTCTCTCCTAATATTCATGTTTTATTAAGTATGTAATATATATCCACAACTTTTAAAGTTATCTTGTTTATGTGAGATCTTGAGGGTGAACCAGAAAAAAAAGGGTCATGGCTTAATAGTGATATACTTGCATGTCAAGTTGACAAGGGTTGGTTGTACTGGCTGGTTTTGTGTGTCAACTCGTCACAAGCTAGAGTCATTGGAGAGGAAGGAGCCTCAGTTGAGAAAATGCCTCCATGAGATGCAGCTGTATAAGGTATTTTCTCAATTAGTGATCAATGGTGGGAGGGCCCAGCCCACTGTGGATTGTGCCATCTTTGGGATGTTGTAGACTATTAAGATGTGTTCCATTATTGTGTGTGTGTGTGTGTGTGTGTGTGTGTATGTGCATTAATTGATGCAAAGATGTATTGCCTTCTTTTGTTTCTGTAAAGTTGTGTTGCTTTACCTGTCTAAAACTCAATGGCTTAATAAAGAGCTGAATGGCCAATTGTCAGGCAGGAGAAAAAAAAAAGGCAGAGCTGGCAGTGAGAGAGAATAAATAGAATTCTGGGAGAAAAAGAAGCAAGAGGAAGAGGATGCAAGGGGCCAGCCACCCAGCTACACCACCAGCAACAAAGTGAGAAAGATATAAAGAAATAGAACAAGATAAAATTCCAGAGGCAAAGGGAAGGTAGAATAAGTTAAGAAAATCCAGCTACAAAGTAAGACAAGGCCAGGCATTTATAATTAAGCCTTCATGCATGATTTATTTGAAAACTGGTTGGAGGCCCCACAAAAGAGCAAGAACAACACTGAACTGGTAGTCCTGAGTTCTATATAAAAGCAGGCTGAGTAAACAGTACTCCTCTATGGCCTCTGTATCAGCTCCTGACTCCAGGATCCTTCCCTGTTAAAGTTCTTATCCTGATGTGAAAATGTAAACCAAATAAACCCTTTCCTTCCGAACTAGCTTTCTGGTCACAGTGTTTCATTACAGCAATAAAAACCCTAAGACAGTGGTATATAGGAAAAAGTCTATTTCCTCAAATTAATAGGGGTGTTTGGGTCAGGGTTCTGATAACTTAGAACTCAATTTCTAGAATATACTTTAGGTCTTTATTTCCCATTCTTGGTAATTAAAATATGTACACTTTCACATGTTCCTGATTATGCAGGAATTAATTTATATTGATATAGCATTACAGGTTTCACAGATGAAACAGCACAAATAAACCAGTAATTTTCTATCTCTTGGGGCCCATTTTGGGGGTCAGGGGAAGAGACTCAAAAACTTCTTGGTAACATCTTTATTGATTTAATCACCTACAAATACCTTTACAACTTGATTCACTCATTTTATTAACCTAGAAAGCAAGGGAGCTCCCACCTTTCAAATTCTAATTTTCAACAACTTTCTTAAACAGTGATAGTGTATAATGACTTTGAACATATCTGGACTTTCACAAACTATGTTTTCTTAATCACTGGGGTTTGACATGTATAGCTAAACATAAAATTGAATGACAACTATAGGAGATGACAACATAAGACTTTCTGAATTATTTCCAGCTCTCCATCCATTCCCTTGTATTAGTTGCTCCTAGTTCCCTTGTATTAGTTTCACTTGGTTCTTCAGAACATTTCTCTTATGCTTTGCCCAGCCAACTCTACTGAAAGGTTAGGCTTACATAAACCAACAAATCTCTGTGGCTACAAAAACCAAGAGTAATCATGAGTCAGTTTCCCATAGGCACTGTCCACTATTCATAGGAACTTTCGAAATTATTTGCACTTGGCCAAGGAGAAATTGCTTTATCACTAAATTTGACCCACATTTGGGGCCATACTAAAACTGCACTTCGGTAGCTAGTCTCAAATTTGGACATATGATGTTTCTAATTTTACTGCATCCACATAATGTGCAATTTTTGATGCTGAATTAGGGAAATCTGACAATTAAAGGCCTCACCACAAGCATCACATTCATAAATTTCTTGGGTTTTCATCTCTGTATGGATCTTCTGATGATTGACTAGGCTACGCTGTTGACTAAAACTTTTGTCACATTTTTCACATCTGAAAGGTTTCTCTCCTGTATGTATTCTCTGGTGTTGAATAAGACCTGAGTTCCTACTAAAGGCTTTCCCACATTCCTCACATTTATGGGGTTTATTACCAGTGTGGATACCCTGATGTCGAATAAGATTACAGAGTTGACTAAAACTTTTGCCACATTGTCTGCACAAATAAGGTCTCTCACCAGTGTGGATTCTTTGATGTTCAATAAGAAATGAGCTCCGACTAAAGCTTTTCCCACAGACTGTACACAGGTAGGGCTTTTCACCAGTGTGGATTCTTTGATGCTGTACAAGATGTGCACTAACATTAAAAGTTTTCCCACAGTCGTCACATTTGTAAGACTTTTCCTTAGAGCAGACGTCCTGCTGTACAACCAGACTGCAGTTAGGATCAAAACTTTCCTTAGTTTCACTGTATGGAGAAGTCTTTTCCCTGATATGTATTCTCTGATGCTGAATAAGTCCCGAGCTTCTACTGAAGGCTTTCCCACATTCCTCACATTTGTGGGGTTTGTCTCCTGTGTGAATTCTCTGATGACGAGTAAGGTTGCAAAGTTGACTGAAACTTTTTCCGCACTCTTTGCACTGGTAAGGACGTTCACCAGTATGGATCCTCTGATGTTCAATAAGAAATGAGCTCCGACTGAAACTTTTTCCACATTCTATACAAAGGAAAGGTTTCTCACCAGTGTGTATTTTTTGGTGTTGTATAAGGTATGTACTTAATCTAAAAGCTTTCCCACATTCACCACATTTATGAGGTCTTTCTCCAGTATGAATTCTCTGGTGTTCAACAAGCAATGAGTTTCTACTAAAACTTTTCTTGCATTTGGTACAGTGATAGGGTTTCTCACCAGTATGTGTTCTCTGATGCTCAATAAGGTGTGATTTCCAACTGAAGGCTTTTCCACAGTCACTACATTCATGGGGTTTCTCACCTGTGTGTATCCTTTGATGTTTAACAAGGCTTCTTCTCTGGCTGAAGCTCTGTTTACACTGATTACACTGGTAAGGTCTTTCTCCAGTATGGATTCTCTGATGTCTAATAAGAGTAGAGCTCACACTAAAGGTTTTCCCACAGCAATTACACTCATAGGGTCGTTCCCCAGTATGAATTCTCTGATGCTCAATAACAAATGAACTTCGACTAAAGCTTTTCCCACATTCATTGCATTGAAAAGGTTTCTCACCAGTATGGACCCTTTGATGTTGAATGAAATGGGCCTTGCGGACAAAACCTTTTCCACATACTTCACATTTATGACACTTCTCTTCTGAGTTTGGTCTCTTACGAACATTAGTGTGTTCTCTGAACATTTTCTGTTCCTGGCTCAAAGATTCACGTGGTATTTCCCATAAGAAGATCCCTCTTTGTTTATCTAATCTACCAACAAGTTCAAAGGTTTCTCTACCTATAGGATCCTGATCAATTTCACTTTTGATTCTTGTTACTATTACACCTGGTGGGTCTATGTCTTCCTCAGTTTCTTCTTTCACAGTTGACTCTTCATCTTTATTTCTATTTAAAACATCTGAAATATTTGTAAATAAAAAATATAATCATCAGCCAAGCTCTTTAAGGGCAAAGAGAAATTATTAGAAAAACAAGGTCAAGATAAATCAACCTACTACAGCTAAGTTGTATTTTCTACTACTTCAGTTTTAAAATTAATTTATAATATATATTTTATCAAATAATTTCTTAACAAGGTAAGATATATTGCCTAAACTGGCCTTGAATTCCTGGGCTCATGAGAATCTATTTCACTATTCTTAATAGCTAGGACTATAGGTGTGTGTCACTGTTCTTGATTTAGTATTACTTAAAAATACTTACTTGATTTATTTATTGTCCTTTTTATAGCAGTTTGTCTACCAATGAAAGAATATCATGAGAAGAAAATAGAAATTTCAGGAAATTTAGGATGAGAAAGCATTATTGAAATATGAGAAGACAAATAGTTTGAGAGAAAGGGACACATTAAGAGGATCTTAGGAAGAATGGAAGACAAAGAACCTAAGGATTCTATAATCAATTTATTAACCAGAATTTACTATCTAAAGCATGCTAGATATCAAGTTATGAGATGGGATTCAAAGAGAAGACATAAAATACTACCAAATAAAATGTTAAGTAAAACTGGAGAGAAAATACCAATAATGATGACAAGATATTTAAAGCAGTACCTACAATAAAAAATTAAAGTATCTATCCATAAGAATAAAATAAATGTAACTATGTTCATAGTTAATGGAAAAATAAAAAAGTCCATGATAGCTTATAATATCATTTAAAATAAGCCATACCACATTTTTCAGCCTTCTAACAAACACTGAATATTGAAGTGAACAAAAAATACAATGATATATGATAAACAGAGTACCAGTCTGATTTCTCATCTCTAACAGTTTGATAACTCAACTTTATATTTGACTCTAAACATATTCCTTTTCTATAATTGTTTTTTCCTCATAATTTTGTAGCCTTCTAGCTTTTTAATTACTTCAAAAATTACTAGGCTATTGTATACCACCTTCCCCCAATTAAAATTTTAAAAATTTCTTATCCTCCCAAGCAACCACTAGTAGCATGATTTCTTCCCTAGGCTATTATCTCCTCTCAAATTCATTTCAATGGATTGCTTCCTTCAATACACACAAAGAATGACAAGTTTCATCTCTCAGCCTCTACCTCTAAAAATCATCTACAACAGGGTGTGTATATGTCATTCATGTCCAAAAGAAATTCATTGTCTCTCCTGATCCCACTTTCCTCTGAGCAGGTATTCAATTCTTTCCTCTTCTTTCAATCTGCATTTTAACCTGTATCTTCCTCTCATGATATGATCAACTTCATGTTCAGCCTCAAATCTTTTTCTTGATAGAAGTCACCTGAAACAAAAGCTTACTCTGGAACTCCCCATTGGTTACTTATTTCCTCAACTTCTTCCTATTCAATATACTCTGTAAGCTACAATGAAGTATAGTTTGTTTCCATAATATAAACAAAATTTCTCACCAAATCACTTTTTAAACATGGTGGGGTTTTAAAGTTTTTATTATTTTATTTAGCAGCAGCATCCAACATTTTTGATTATCCATTCATTCCATTTTCCCATTTCTTGACCCTGTTGGTATCCCTCCCCCCCTTTTTTTTGTCTCCCTACTTCTTTAGCCTTTTTCTACTGAATTTACTTTATTGCTTTGTCTACCTTTGACAACTACTTTTGTGTTACTGTTACTGAGGTCTATTATATTCTTTTTACATTATCCTATAACTGTATCTTTTATTTAAATGCCAATAATATGACCGCCATCATCATCTCTTAATGTCTCCCCATTTCTAATAAACATCAACACCTATTATTCTTAAATCCTAGAATTCTCCTTTTCTTCTTATTAATTACCAAAAATATGGATTTCTTTCTGATATCTACTTCTATTTTAACCCTCACAATCAGGTACCCATTTACCTTGAGCAGTGGTTTTCAATCTTCCTAATGCTATGACCCTTTAATACACTTCTTCATGTTGTGGTGACTCCCAACCATAAAAATGCTACTTCATAACTGAATTTTGTGACTGTTATGAATGGAAATATAAACATCTGATATGCAAAATATCTGATATGGGACCCCTGTGAAAGGATCATTTGACTCTCCAAATGGGTTACAATCCACAAGGTTGCCATCATACTACATTTATGCATTAGCCTTATGGATTCTAGACAGATGTTTAGAGATAACATTCTATTCATGGTATTACCTGAGAATTCAACAACCATATTGCTATAACACCAAATGACAGATCTTCTTTGATAATGCTATTATAATGCTCAAAATTCTTCACGATATAGCCTCTATGCCCCAGTTCAACTTCTCTGTCTTATAGCTATGATAATTATATAAGTAAATCTGTATATTGCAGCACTGTCTTTTAATATTATACCTTTGTATATCCCATTTAATAATCATTTTTTAACACTGTTTATCAAACAAACCCTTGGATATTTGCAATTTGGTCCAAAGCAGTTACATTAAAATTAAAAAGTCTTTCTAAAGTTCATCAGATAGATTTCTGTGTTTTTTGTTTGTTTGTTTTGTTTTGTCAACTATTTTTGTGGATAATCACAGTAAAATGTTTCCTTAGAAACTACTGTTATTCTGTACTTTTTCTGGATGTTTATTCAAGGAAATAAGTTAAATTTGTATGTGTGTGTGCATTGTCTTATTAACACAAAAAAGACCAGCTAGTAAATACTATAAAAAAGTGAAATATGCCCTTTAGAATAGTAACAAAAAAAAATACAAAACTTAGGAAAAAACGTAACTAAAAAGGTGCAAGATTAAAACCAGGTATGGTAGTATACTTCTATAATCCCAACACTCAAAGAGATTGTGAAAGGAAAACTACTGTAGTTTGAAGTTAACCTGTACTGATAACATCAGGGTGTCCTGGGCTACATAGTAATATTCTAAACTCAAAATAAAAAATAAAATAAAAGGATCAAATTGGTTGTAGTGGTGCATGTCAAAAGACCTAGAAATAGGAAGATCACTTGAGCTCTGAGTTTGAGATCAGCCTGGGACAAACACGCACACACACACACACACACACACAGTTGGAAAAAGAATAAAGTACAAAATCTATAAAAATTATCCACTTTTTCTGAAAGATGGAGGGTTAATCAGAGGTAATCAAATGGCTAATGACATTCTATTGTAAAGACCACAATTCTTCCAAAACCAATCCATAAACTATTAATATTCCAAACAAATAATATAGACTAATTATAATAAATAAACCCCAATGAGTCTAATTTTAGATGGAAAAATGTAGATAGCTGAGTCATTAAGTATATTCTGGATGAGTAGTACAGAACTTGTTAGACTTAAAATACACTGCTACACTAAATGAATTAGTGACATTGGCATAAATATAATTTGTTAATAAGATAGGCAGATAAAAACAAGGTAAGCATCTAATGTTGGCAGCTAATGATTTGAGTATAGGTAACATTGTCCAAGCAAAGGGCAAAGATAGTAAAGAACACAAGCAAATATAGAGAAGCAAAAGAGTTTTAAGCAAACAATGTGTAGTTTGCCTGAAATCCCAGTAATCTGGGTGGCTGAAGCAGGAAAATTGTGAATTTGAAGACAGCCTGGGCTATGTGTACAGTAAACGGGCTATCCAAAGAAATCCACCCTGGCCATGAAATCAGAGCTGGTGAAAGAAACACAGCCTGGATTTGAGATCCAAGCCAGTGAAAGAAACACTTTATCCCTTAACCCAAAACCAAAGAAACATGCCCTGACTCTGAATCTAGTACCAAAGGAACATATTTGATTCCTGTAATAATCATAGCCAGTAAAAAATATGCCCTAGCCTAAAGTCCAAAAGCTAAAAAAGGCCAGTGAAAGAAACAGTTTGGTCCTAAAATCAGAGCCATCTCTGCCGCTGACCAACGGAACTAACCAATCCTTCAACAGGAACAACTAATCTTTGGGTATCCCTGGAGAAACTCCATCCCTAAGAGCCCCTATATAAACCCTTTTGAGTTGTTGGCTGTTCTTCCAAACCTGGTAGAGACAGCCACTCTCCTGGACACCTCCTTCCCAAATAATTCTTTCTCAAAAAAGTCTTGGGTGAAGGTCTTCATTTCCCTGGGCGGAGACAAACTTGCTGAGAAATCCCTTAGTGGACTGAGCAGAAAAACCTTGCACAGACTTCCCCTTAGGGGGACTGAGCTAGGCAGAACAGAAAAAGTAACAGATTGCTACATTTCTGCAGGGGTTTCCCTTTTAGCAGAGTAAAGCAAAAGAAGTAACACCTTGGGCCAGAGAGAAGAAGCAGAGCCTGCTGGGAAGCCCCCGTAAGTGGGGCAGAGGAAAGATCAGCTGTAACAGCTTTTCAGGAGAGAAGCAGGATTGCTATAACCTGTGGGGAGCCCATCCCCCACTGCACCCCAGCTTCAGGTATAGCTTGACTTCCAGAATCATCAGGATACCTTTCTCTCCAGAGCTGAGCTGTCCCACTGCAGCTCCAGCAGTCAGAGCTGACTTAGCAGCTTCAGGTATAGCCTGACTTCCTGTACAGTCAGGATACTTCTAACACCCTCCCCAAAGTTGTAACACTAGCTTACACTATGAAGCAAAAAAATTTGTCTCAAAACAAAACAAAGAAGTCATAAACATTCATAAAGGACTAGAAAAAGGTTCAAAAGAGTCTATTGTATCTGACAATGAGGTTGTTAATAAATCCCTATGGAACAACTTAAGGAGACTGAGGAGTCAAGACAAAAATCACAGAGATAGCGGAAGGCAAAATTGTACTAAATATACATAAACTTATAAAACCTTGGTGGGAAAAGAGAAACAGTTAATTACAGAAAAACAGCAAGAGGAAGACACTGGTTCAGTTGTTTCTTTTTCCCAAAGTTAAAAAGGCCATGATGCAAACCAGTCATAAGAAAAGAGGTTACAAAGGGTAATGAACTGGAGAAAGGCTGGTAACTCACTGGTAGAAAGGCTGCTTTACCATAAACAAGGCCTCAGGCTTGATCCCCAGAAACATCTTCCCAATTTCTTTAAGTAGCAAGAAACAAAGAATTGAGACTACAGTTCAGTTTCTAATGAAAAGATGGAAGCTGTTTTAAGGGTGTTTGTATGAAAGGCACAGGAGTTAAAAATTCATGTTAGTAAACTCTATTTTGTCTGTGAAATGAAAAATGAAGCCCAGAGAGTAATGAGAAATTCTGAAACTGCTACTAAAATTAATAGGAAAAGAAGCATATTACATACAAAAAATTGCTGAGATATAAATCCAATATAAATTAGGAGGAACATACATTCACTGTGGTGGGCATGGTGATGCACGCCAGCCTTTAATTCCTTAGGAATTCCTAGTCATTTAGGAAGCAGAGGTGGGTGGAGCTTGTTACCTCCAGGCCAGCATTATCTACAGAGTGAGTTCCAGGTTACCTAGGGCTACACAATGAAATTCTTTCTCAAAACCCATTAGATATTTATAATAGGACACTGATCCTTTATTAGAGAACTTTTCTTTCAGTGCTTGGGTATTAGGTAGAAGGGGACAAAAGAGACATCTTGTAACAAATACAAGATTTTCCATTTGCAGAATAAGTATAGCATAATATCAAAGTGAACAGACAACATACTGGTGACTAGAAGTGGTCTTCACAAGTCAGGAAAGGACTGAAACCATAGGGAAGACATGGACACACCAAGCAGCAAGAAGTTTAGGTTGAAGTTATAGTCGACAACTGTTACTTAAATAAGTGGTCAGAGACTAGAATAGTGTGTTTTCAGACTTGCTTGTCATACCAAAATTATGACCATGATCAATCATATGAGTAGTTAATAAGCATAAGAAGCAGGTTCCTGGAGTCATATGACGAAGATCCACTGGGGCTCACTCACTGACTGGGTTAAGCTGAGAAGACTAAAAGACCAAAAGAGAAAAATAGAAAAAAAAAGTTGACAGATGATGATAAAAAGGAATGGAATGGGTAGAGCAAGATTCCCTACACAAGAGGACATTTTATTGAAAGGTAGAAAACCAATGTTTTGGGAGCAGAACTGAAGAGCTGGAAGAACAATTAACTTTTGCCTTCCAGCTTTGAGATACAGCAAGAGGGAGGAACGGGGAGAACGAGCAGCCCCCACTTGAAGAGCTGCCAGAGAAGTGGTGTCCTTGGGAATGTGCCAGGTTTCAGTGTAGGCCAGCAGGAGTAAGGAACACTGTGTAAAGAAACTTCTCTCCAGAAGGCAGTGGAAAGGGTGGGAGGAAAGCAGCAGGAAGATGCACTAGGAGAAAAAGCACACAGCAATATGGAAGTGAGATTAGAAAGCTGGAAAACCTTGCATTTTGGCTAGGGATGGGAGAGTCATGAAAATAATTAATGGCTAAGAGATCTAAATCAGAATTTTGGAACAAAAGGGAACTGGCATTAGTAATAATGGTTGAAGAGTTCTGAATATGAGTATTAGCAATTTATTATATGTTAGTTAGAGAAACAGCACAGTCTTACCCAGTGAGACCAGGTTTCCATAACTGTCCATCATGACATCTTTATACAGGCTTCTCCGAGCTGGATCCAGATAATCCCACTCCTCCTGGGTAAAAAACAGCCATATCGTCAACTGTCAGCAACTGCTGAAATAATAGAATTCTGTAGTCAGTCCCAGTTGTCTCAAAGACAATTCTATCACTTACCATGGTCACATTCACTAGGAGGGAAAAAGTAAGAGTATCAAAAGGTGCCCAATTCTTCGAATTGACTGTTAGAGCCAGGAAGCTAAGACTGGAAAGGAACTGATCTGAATCTGAGCCCTCCAAACTGAAGGCCTTTTCTGGTTTAATTATCACACAGTAATACCAGTACTATTTAAATTTTAGTTAACAGTCTTGAGACCTCTCACCTCACTGTCCCTATCCAATGGTTTTGTGACTCCAGTTTGTGACCCATTTCAACCCAATTCCATTAAGTCCCTAAGCACCCACCTTGAGTTCAGCCATTATGCCAGCTGCAGAAGACAGAAGAGATCAAAAACAGTGTCTCACCTGGGAACTCACAATTGAGAACTAACTTGCAGCAGTCTTAATTTTCTCCAGCCGATTTACCAAGTTGCTCTTGGGAAAAAAAAAAAAAAAAAGGAAAGAAAAAAGGAAAGGAAAGGGGGTAGGGGAAAAGAAAAGAAAAAAAGCCTGTGGACACTTTATAAGTGAACTAACTGCACCCGGAGCAAGGGATACATGGGCGGTTGCTTAGAGCTGGCGGCCAGCAGATGGGGATGGGTGATGGATGGCGTGGCCTGGCCGTCTCGGGAATGGAGAAATAACGGATATCTCCCGAAGGGGGGACTCACCTTTCGCTCCAGCTGTGGGCTTGGGGACGCCATCTCCGCGTTCAGGAACAGCAGCCACACAGCAATGAGGCTCGGGCGAGGCCTAACGGGTTGATGGAAATAAGGGCCCGCCAAGACGAGGCTTACTCGATAGGTCTGGTGAGGTCCTGCCACGGTCTCCGAGCAGTCACGTTCCCTGGGCCATATCAGACATTCTGCCTGTCTGTCCCCCAACCGCAAGCCCTGTCTCCTGTTTGGTTGTGCAATCTTTCAGGCCTCGCCGTAGTCTCCTCCTTGTCAATTTCTCCAAACAGTCAAGCAGTGCTACAACCGACCACCCCCGGACCAGAAGGCGTTACCCGAAACCCTCACGGAACCTCTCCAACTACAACTCCCATCATGCCCTGGGAGCGCGCCACAGTCTTCTTCCGCAAATGGCAACTGGACTGCATTTCCCAGAGTGCACAGAATTAGGCAACAACAGGGACCCCTGCAGTAAGCTCGTGTCTGATTGGCTGGGGGTGGTCAGCGAGGTCTGGGACGCTTGGGGAAGATGGCGGCGTTGTGTGTTTGCCGGTTTGCTGGAAGAGGCTGGCTCTGGAAGGCTCCCTTGGCGACTCGTAGGGATTTTTGGTCTCGATCCAGGTAAAGCTGAGGGTTTGTCAATGGATTGCGTCCCACGAAACTAACTAGAAGCTGAGGGGGCAAATTCAAAGGGTAAAGATGGGACACTGGCGCTTAGCCTGCAGGAATTGGCGTGGAGTCGAGATCAGAGCTAAAAGCTTAGCTTTTCCAGGACTGGCAGAGCTTCCCAATGGCAACACGGTGCCCTTCGCGTCTCAAGTTTCCTTAGTAAACAGCATTAACCACGTGTCAAAGGCACGAAGTGTGGTGTCTGCAAACAAACGACTCATCTGGACTGCTCAACCTAAAATATGAACGTAGATGCTCAGTAAGCCAGACTCTTTCGTGGGAGTTGTCTGATTTTTAAGCAAAATCAGAAATGAAGGCTCCCACTCAACACTGTGTCTCTTTCCCCGACCCTCAAGTTCTCTCTGTCTTTATTGCTCGCTTGCTGGTGCGTATGTGTGCATTCTTTGATGTTCTCTTGTGTTCTAGTGCTCCAGTAGTAATCTCTCTCACGCCTCAGTACTGTGATTTGAGAGGAAACAGAGGCCCACTGAAGAGAAGCACGCGCACGGTGGATATAGAATCCCTGTGCCTTAACTGCTTACCTACAGCTTTCCTGCTGCATCGTGTGGGATCCATCTGTATGACCTAAATAATGTTAGGGACCTCAGGGAACAATGAATGTCGTAGGTTAGAATTTAGAGAGTCATCACCTCATGTCTTAACTAATCTCTCTCCTTGATTAGTGTCAAATCACCCAAGTTTCGTTTATCCACTCAGCAAATATTTTAGTGTCTACTACATGGTAGATATTAAAGGTACAGTGGTTAATTAGATAAAAATTTTTGTCCTCGTAGGATAGGAGAGTCATTAACGTTTATTTTTCATTACCTATTTTTTACCATGTAAACAGATGTATTGATGTATATATAGAGAAGAGATTTCTGCAGTCAGAGTAATTTCATCTCTTTTCATCTCTTATTTTAAAAAGTGAAAACACCAAGATCTTTACCATTTTAATTGTCAATCACCATAGCTCTGTGATAGGATTTTAAATGTTAAAAGTATGGTTTCTTCCATGTTCTTTGTACTCAAGATTACTGCAGCTATTGGTGATTTAAAATTGTTCTCTATGTCTTTGAAAAATATCATTTGATTTTTTTTGTATGTATTGGGTTAAATATGTACATTATTTAAGTAGTACAGACATATTAACAATATTGATAAAATAATGTAAAAAAATTGACCCTTTAATTCAAAAACATGGGATGTCTTTTCATTAATGTGTATTTTCTGTTTCTTTCATCAGTGTTCCACAGTTTTTGGTGAATAAGTGATCTCTAACCTACTTGGTTATTTTTGTCCTAAATATTTTTACCTCTTTCCCCTGTTATTGTAAATGGACTTGATTTCTTTCTTTCTTTTTTCTTTCTCTCTTTCTTTCTTTCTTCCTTTCTTTTTTGAATAATTTCTTATTTTACTATAAAGAAACTACTTATTTATTTTATTTCTGTACATATGTGTATTTATGCATATCTGTGTACTGAAACCCTTTGAGGCCAGAAGAGGGCATCAGATGCCCGGGGACTGGAGTTACAGGTAGCTGTGTGTTAGTGACTGAAGCATAATCCTAATTGCTCTGGAAGAACAGCCAGTGCTCTTAACTGTGGAGCCATCTCCAGCTCCAAAAGTACTAACCCTAATAATAATTAAAAAATGTTAATTTTGTATCTTGCAACTTTACTGGGGTTAGTTTTAGTTCTAGCAGTTTCTTGTGTGTTGTACAATCTGGGTTGTTTTGTTTTGTTTTTTTCTTAGAGACTCATGTCATCTGCAGAGATAGATTTTCTTCTCCCTAATTTGGTTGCCTTTTATTTCTTTTTTCTCAGAGCTCTTGAGTACACCTTCTAGTATGATGTTATAGAGGTTTGCAGAGGTTGAGCAGGAGAAATATGAGTTCAAGGCCAGTGTTCTTTACATAGGAAGGACCCCCCTTCCCTCCCAAAAAAGGAAAGTTCTAAGACTGAGCGTCCTTGCTTATACCTGGTCTTGGAAAGAAAACTGTTAATAGTTTTCCCCCATTCATTATGATTTTAGCTGTGAGTTTTCCTAAATTATATTTATCTGGTTATGGTAGGTTCTGTATCTATTTTTTTTTTTTTAGAGCTTTGATCATGGATGACCACTTTATATCAGGTATCTTTTCAGCTTCTATTGAGATGATTATGTTATTTTTACTTTTGTTCTCTTAATGTGGCCTATTATTATTGATCTGTGTGTATTGAACAAACTTTGTTGTCCAAGCAAGTGTTATTTAAGTCATAGTGTAGTTGTCTTTTTGATGTGCTACTGAATTTGGTTTCCTTCTATTTTATTGGAGATTATTGCATTATGTTCATCAGAGATATTGCCTTGTAGTTTTCTTGTGGCATCTTTGTCTGGATTTAGTATCCTAGTTTTATAAAATGATTTTGGAAGTACTTCTTTCTGCTTTAGGACGAGTTTCTCACTGAACCTGGAGCATAGTGACTTGACTAGACTGACTAGCTAGTCATCCCCAAGACCTCCTGTCTCTGGATTGCCAGTGTTCCCATTACAGACATGCACACCTTCAGGGTGATAAGTATCGACCTCCCGCCCTCTTGTTTGCTTGGTGTCTAGGTATGGTGGTTTAAAAGAAAATGCTCCCCAAAGGGAGTAGCACTATTAGGAGGTGTGGTCTTGGCAAAGGAAATGTGTTACTATGGGGATGGGTTTTCAGGTCTCTTGTCCTTAAGCTATTGCCAGAGTCACAGTCTACTTTCTGATCAAGATGCAGCTAGCATCACATCTACCTGCATGCTGCTTTGCTCCCTGCCATAATGGTAATGGGCTGAACCCCTGAAACTGTATATAAGTCACCAAATTAAATGTTTTCCTTGTAAAAGTTGCCATGGTCATGGTGTCTCTTCACAGCAATAGAAAGCAAACTAAGACACTTTAGGGTTTCTATTGCTGGTGTCTATTGCTTAGTGTTTTAGGGTTTCTATTCACGGTCATGGTGACTATGACCACAGCAACTCTTGTAAAAAGAAAACACTTAATTGGAACTGGCTTACGTTTCAGAGGTTGGGTCCATTATGTAATGGTGGGAAACATGGCAGCATACAAGCAGACATGAGGCTGAAAAGGTAGCTGACCAGCAGTTCTTCCTTTCTATCCCCAGAGCTCTGTCTTCAGAAAACTTTCCTAATTTCTTCCTGACTAGCTAAATTTAGCTTTTTTCTTTTTAAAAAACAAACAGACAAAAAAACAGTAATACATCTTCACACAGTGTAAAGGAATATTCTACAACAGAAAGCTCTGTGTATGTCTATTTGACACACAATATCATTAAAGTTTAGTATTTATTGGTGTTCTTTGTGAATAGCAAATAAATAAAAGTTTCCTATAGACAGCATGAAGTTAGAGTTTAATTGTTGACATTTTGGTTTTGAGTCTAGCCTCTGACAAGTAAGCCATCTCTCCAGGCCTCACGGTTTTTAGTTTGCTTTTAGCTTTTCTGTCTTTGGAGGTGTTGAGTTTTTCTACCTGAATTACATTTAATTCTGAAAACAATGAAATGTGATGGAAGAGACTTGAGGATTATGGGAGGTGAGTGGGTGGAAACTAAATGAACATAAGTCTTGAGATATTTTTTTTAAAGATTTATTTATTTATTATGTATGCAGTATACAGAAGAGGGTACCAGATGTCATTATAGATGGTTATGAGCCACCATGTGGTTGCTAGGAATTGAACTCAGGACCTCTGGAAGAACAGTTAGTGCTCTTAACCTCTGAACCATCTCTCTAGCCCCTAAAATTTATTTTTTTTTTAAAAAAAATAGTGAATAGTTTTCTTCAAAAATGGAAATTTGCATTGTATTGCAGTGTATTGTTTACCCAAGAAATACTTCAGTAGAGTCTTAGTCCCTTTTCTATTGACATAGGAAAATATCTAAAAATGGATAATACTATTATCTGTTCTATATCTGTAGAAGACCTTTTGCTGCCTCATACGTAGTAGAGCATAGTCTATAGAGAGACAGAGAAAGGGTTCTACCTTGGTCCTCCTCTTTCTCCTCCTCCTCCTTCTTTATAGTCACTAATACTTTTATAGAGTTCCCAATCTCCTTAACTTAGCTTCTCTAATTACCTCTAGAAAGGCCTAAATTACAAATACTGAGTGTCCAAGACAAGACATTTTGAGGGTGATATATTTAAGCCATCATAAATAGTGACATTGAGATGTTAAACATTTATGAAGGATTAGCTAATGGAACAAAGTCTTAAGTGGACAAGGAAAGTTACATTTCAAAGTATATTATTAGACAGACATTTTTGTTTCTGGTTTTCTCTTTCTTCGGGATAGTCAAATCCAGTCAGATGCCAATTCCACTAGAAACAGAATTAGTTAAGTAGGTCACAAGCCAAAGCATTTAAATGGTATGTCAGCCAGATTCTCTTCTAAGCAGACACTAAGTTTGTTTTTCAAGAACCCCAAATTAACAAAACAGGCCATTGTATTAAGGATCTTACAGTCTGGTGTGGCAGTTCTCAAGGGACAGTGTTGGCAGTGTCCATGGTAGTGACTCAGGACAGGATTGTACTAAATTGTTACAGTGAACAGAATGGCCCCTCACACAACAGCAAGGAACTGTCCAAACAAATATATTTGGTACTGTGAAGTTCTGATCTTGTAAGTGAGATAGACTATATCAAAATTAAAACTTGTATAGAATGGTATACACTGGGCAGTATAGACTGTTGTGAAGATCAGAGAAATTCACCATTTGGTTAGAGAAGTCAGGTTAAAGTTCTTAGTAGGCATGCATTTTGTCTTAGGACTTACAGAGTAAGTTAATTTCCCTAAATAGAGAGCAAAATGTTTCATGTAAGGATATATAACCTGAGCTAACAAGTGTCAGGAAAGTGGTAATGTGTTTGAAAAACAGAATATATTTTCGTTTGAGCATGTCTATAATATATAGGAAATTGATGGGAGGTAAATTCAGCTAGGTATATTAGGGTTAGATCTTGGAGGGTATACTGGTTAATTTTATGTTAGATTGATACAAGTTAGAATCAAATGAAAGAGGGAACCTCAGTTAAAATACTGTCCCTACCAGATTGGCCTGTAGGCAAGCCTGTGGTACATTTTCTTACTTAAAATTGTGCCACCCTATCGCGGTAAAAACCCGCCCTGAGATATGTTTTAAACGGGGTTTATTTTGCGAAAATCGCTTACAAAACAGAGCCAGTTTTAAGAGAAGATGACAGGATGAGGTTCAGCGCGCTGGAACCTTTCTAAGGAAGATTCTTCATCCCCACGCCGTACGTCCGAACTCCCGGGCAGCTGGGCCGAACTGTGCACCCGGTCAGGGAACTCTCGGTCAGGGAACTCTCGCAAGAGAATGATGACTTCCTGTCCTGGTCCTCTCCCTCGAAGGTCTACTTCAGGAATCCCTTTCAGTTAACCACGCCCCGCTCGTCTCCAGTCCTATGACGCGATCGTTCACATATATAGTTCCTGATTTCCTGCTACATCTCCCCTTTTTGTCTAAATAGGAAGGTTCTAAACTAGGTATAAAACTACATACTATAGGGATCATCATAAGACAGTGTCTGGGAAAGAGAAAGGTACTAACATAAGTGAGGTCAAACTACTGCTAACAAACAACAACTACAAAGTACAATTTAATATCTAAAATGTTGATACGAGAAAACGCATAGGGATTGCTTTAAGGCTGTTTATCTTAAACAATAGAGTTCTAACACTTGAGTGTCTTTGCTGAAATGTAAAGTAATAACAACCTCAACTATCTAATCTTCAACACTGTCAAGACCTGAGAAGGAAAATATATATCTAAAGTTGGAAGCATGAAGTAACTTCCAGAATTTAGGAGAAGACAATGTCAGTTAACTACCTGGACAGTCATCCACCACTTCTCTGTATAGCGGGAGCATCCATCCTTGTGGCTACTGGCCTAGGATATCTGACAAGTTTCC
>PVIH01026119.1:0-19364 GCA_004025045.1 Sigmodon hispidus | reverse complement strand
TGACCCACAAAATTCTTCCAAAGAACTGCTACAGCTGATAAACACCTTCAGCAATGTAGCAGGATACAAGATAAATTCAAAGAAATCAGTAGCCCTTCTATACGCTAAAGATAGAAGAGCTGAAAAAGAAATAAGGGACACATTACCCTTCATATTAGCTGCAAATAGTATTAAATACCTTGGAGTAACTATAACCAAAAAAGTAACAGAGCTATTTGACAAAAATTTTAAATCATTGAAGAAAGAAATTGAAGAGGATATCAGAAAATGGAAAGCTCTCCCATGTTCCTGGATTGGTAGGATCAACATAGTAAAAATGGCAATTCTACCAAAGGCAATCTACAGATTCAATGCACTGCCCATCAAAATCCCAACACAATATTTTTTGGACCTTAAAAGAACAATACTCAATTTCATTTGGCATAACAGGAAAGCCAGGATTGCTAAAACAATTTTACTAAACAAAAGAACCTCAGGAGGTATCACCATCCCTGACTTCAAGCTATACTATAGAGGTACAGTAATAAAAACAGCCTGGTACTGGCATAAAAACAGATTTGTGGACCAATGGAATAGAATTGAGGATCCAGACATTAACTCAAAAACCTATGAACACCTGATTTTTGACAAAGAGGCCCAAAACATTCAATGGAAAAAAGATAGTATATTTAACAAAGTCCTTTCATGTCTGCCAGAATGCCACAGTTGTCTTGGGATCACAGATATGGGAGCAGAAGCTGTAGATAGCCCGTGCTCGGTCAATTTCAACAAGTTTGCACTCCATGTCTGTGAACCGCAGGCACATCACACGGGCATGCTCATCAGACAACACCTCAATGGCCTTCTGGTAGATGCCACGAGTGTGAGTGACACCACTTGTGATTTTATGAGATTTCTGTATGCTCCAATGTGTGTGTCTGTGTGTGCTTATGTGTCCATCTCTTCATCTATATGTTTGTTGTAATCTCTTTATGGCTTTTTCTTGTCCTGTTCATTTATTTGTTTTGTTCTATTTAAATTTATTTTCATTTTTATTTTATCTTATTGTTATTTTTTTAGATGCCTGTTGGTTTGTTTTCTGAAAACAACAGCAACAAAAAAAGAAAGGATATAGATTAGGGTAAGTGGGCACGGGACAGATCTGGGAAAATTGAGAGAGGGGCAAATAAAATTAGAGTGTAGTATTAAAATCACTTTCTTTATAATATGAAAGAAAAGAGACAACACATCTTGAAAAATACTGGTTTGGATGCTGAGAAAGAAAAACCCTAATATAGTGAGTAGGAAAAATAATAATTACTTTAAAACCAGAAATAGAATCATATGGCATGCTTTAAGGAATATATCAAAAGTATTTAATTCCTAACACAGACACACTTAGAAGCCCATGTGCTTTTTTGTTCTATTCTCAAGGGCTAGTAAAACCTAATATCCTAGATGCCCATCAGCAAATAATTGTATAATAAAATAATATTCATATAGATAATTAAATTTTAATCAGAAATAAGGAAATGAAATTGTGTAATATGTAGGACAATGAATGATACTCATCATACTATCATATGATATAATCTAAGACCATATATTTATTATAGTTATATATTACTCTGTTGGTGAGATGTAAATTAATGCATTCACCATAAAAACCAATATAAAAAGATACCCAATGGAGTCAAAAATAAAGTGAACTTACTAATGAATCAGTGGTATCATACAGAAGATGTGTTCTCCAAAGTAAAAGTCACTTCTATAAAATATAAAACATATTAAAACAAAATTCATAAAACCATGCATTTGAATTAGTCTATATGCCAATCTGTGGATCAGGAAAATGGAGAGAGTGTGCATGGGGGCAGATGCTAGTTATTTCAGCACTTGAAATAATGAGGTGGAAGGATTGTGAGTTCAGTACTACCTTTCACTAAATAATAAGTATCAGGTCAAGTGATACTTATAGTGAGATCTCAAATGTTGAGTCATTGTACAACAAAAGTTGTATTTAATTACAAAGTATAATAAAGTGTCCTTTGCAAGAAAATGGATGGAAAAAATGTGTAACATATTAAGTAAAATAAGTGACTCTCAAAAAGCAAATGTCATATTTTTCTGTTCACATGTTTAATATAAAAAAGGTTTACATGAAAAAGGGAAATATTGTGTATGTGGAAGAAAAGAATAAAGAGGCAGTTAAGAGTATGACTGAAAAGGTGGGTCTAATGAAAGTCCACTATATGTATATGTGAAAATGTCATGCAAAGTTCACTACTTTGTATAGATCATATTTGTTACTAAAATTGCTGAATAAAATTTTGTTCACATAAGTGGAATTTATTATTAAATATTTGAAAATGAATACTCAAATATTTTAATTATTATAAAAGATTATTAAAAATTTCTTTACTAAAAGTAATACAGCATAATTACAATTGAAAACTGATGAACAAAATGTCTAGATATAGATTTATGAATGACTTTAGAGACCCCACCTTTGTGTACCTTGGGGATTTTCCTAATCTCTGGTGAGTAATGTTCAACTCTGTTATCATAAATTAGTGTATAACACAAACATCATTATTTCTTTTCTTCCTATTTGATCACCTTAGAGACTGCTTAAGGTACAGGGATTTCTGAATTTCTAATGAGATCTAAAAGATTAAGAAGCCCAAATGAAACTCATTGTCCTCTAAATGTGGTGGCTCTGAGGAGTGGTAGGTAGCTTTCCTTCATATCCACTTGGTAGATTAATAACTACAGGTATGAGCTGCATCTGATAGTGATTCCTGGAACATTTCAATTGGTAGATCTTTGACAGATTATGGAAAAGAACATTCTTTAGCTGTATCAATTTACCAGTGACAATTCCAAAGCCAGTTCTTCCAGATTATCAGAGGTGAGTATCATAAAGAATCATTTCTGAGTTATTTGAGAGAGGTTAAATTCCTCTGGTCTCAATCAATCCCAATAATTGATGCAGGTTAACAATGAGAGCTAATATATTCAATAACAAGAAACTGTGACAGGGCTCCTTTTGTACTTCCTAATAATCTGAACATTGTTTCATTCTTACTCTGGTACCATGACAGGTATAGCAGCACCAGGTGACACAACAAGAATGTAGCATCTTCTAGGGAGGAGAAGTTGTCTTATTTATAAAACTTTGATGTGTGCTACACATTCAGAAAGATTAAACAAGCATACATTGGAAATATTTTATTTCTAATTTTATTTACAAATACTCAGCACTGACATGTTCATTTATCTTTATTTTCTCACGTATATCTTTGGAAGCATGTTTATAACTTTGCATTCACTCTTCAACTTAGGCTGCATTTGAAGCGAATGTGTAAAAACAGAATATGTGGCTACATGTAAATCTAAGATATAACTAATGTTTGGTATATGAATTATCAATGATTGATTCCTTGAACATTTGAAGAAGAACATCTGGAAGTCCAATAGACTAGTAGATTTTTTTTTTCTGGGAATGAGAAAAATATGAATCTTCTATATTGAGTCTGTCTTCCAGCTGTTTACTGAAGAACTCATGTGTTTAAGTTAAATGTTAAACTTAAATCATTTAATCAGGAAGTTAAAGGTTAGAGAACCAGGCATCTGGGAAGATAGCCCTCACTATGTTTGCAAATAGATTTCATTTGAACAATCTGTTTCTTTATTTTTGAGAACAAAAACAATATAACTCATGTAGATACAAATGATACTCATCTAAAACATGGTAGGTTGGTGCAGTGAAACGAAAAACTAAAATTATCCCAGTCCCTTGACCACAAATAAAATCATAAAAACAAATTACAAGTGTGTCTGCTGATCGATTTCTTTCTGTCTCCCCAGATTTTGAATGATAAGCATGCTTGCTGGAAATGGCACCTTGGTGACTGAGTTTCTTCTTGCTGGGTTGACAGATCATCCAGAGCTCCAGCTCCACCTCTTTTACCTGTTTTTAATGATCTACATTGTCACTATGGTGGGAAACTTTGGCTTAGTCATACTAATTGGCCTCAATCCTCACCTGCATACTCCCATGTACTATTTCCTCTTTAACTTGTCCTTCATTGATCTCTGCTGCTCTTCTGTTGTCAGTCCCAAAATGCTGATGAACTTTGTCTCTAAGAAGAATGCCATCTCTTATATAGGGTGCATGATTCAGTTGTTTCTCTTTCTCTTTTTTGTCATCTCTGAATGCTACATGTTGACCTCAATGGCCTACGATCGCTATGCAGCCATCTGTAATCCGTTGCTGTATAAGGTTACCATGTCACCTCTGGTATGTTCTATACTATCTTTTGCTTCTTATGGGATGGCATTGATTGGAGCCTCTGCCCATACAGGGTGCATGCTCAGACTGACGTTCTGCAATGCCAATATCATCAACCATTACTTGTGTGACATTCTGCCCCTCCTCCAACTTTCTTGTACCAGCACCTATATCAATGAGGTTGTAATTCTCATAGTTGTGGGTATTAATATCACATTACCTAGCATTACCATTCTAATTTCCTACATTTTTATCCTTGTCAATATTTTAAACATTAAATCTACACAAGGAAGATCAAAGGCCTTTAGTACCTGTAGTTCTCATATCATGGCCATTTCTCTATTTTTTGGTTCAGGAGCATTCATGTATCTTAATCATTCTGGATCTATGGACCAGGGAAAAGTTTCTTCTGTTTTCTATACTAATGTTGTTCCCATGCTCAACCCACTGATCTACAGCTTGAGGAACAAGGATGACAAAATAATACTGAAGAAAATTATGATTAAAGTCCATAATAGATTAATATCCTACTAAAAAAATAAAATAATATAAAGAACTGAAATTTAAATGTAAAGAATCTCAGGTTTTCTTGCTGTTTTAAATGAAATGTTTTTCATACTAATGTGGCTTTTATGTGTATTGTTCTTGTGTCTAAATTTGTTAATGATATTATTATAGCTTAGTATCTTAACAAACATTTAACACAAAGGCTGTGATATATAATTCTAATCTTTGATAAATTTTCAATCTCTAGTCTTAGAGTCTTAGGTAAATGTGACATAAAAAAATACTCATAGGAATAGTATATCCCGTTTGGATAGCACAGCAAACATTTACTAGTATAAGTAACAATATATTATAATAAATAATTGGATATAAACTACATCAAGGAGACAACAGTGAGGAGCACATCTTGCTGTAAATCTGTAGCCTAGGCTACTACACACGCACTCTAGTGTGTACTTTGTTGCTATACTTCAAATGCATCACAGCACACAGTCTTCTTACTCAAATGCATTAAATCATACTCTGTTATTGACTAAAACTGGCCAATTTCTTCACAAGAGTGATCTTCTTCAAACAGGAAATGCTTCTTTGGAGACTTCCTATGATCCTTCTAATGATCTCAGAACTGCCCTCAATCTGAACTTTCCACACATAATTTCCACATGTCTCTTCTACATATAAGTTTTTTTCTTTGATCTGAGGTTTCCCCCACTGATTATGCTCTATTACATTTCATCCATCACAGAAAATTACTACAAAAGACGTCTCAGAACTGCGATCATTTTGTGGATTCTTGTTCTAAGCAAAACTGAATGATTACATTTGTATGAATAGCTTCTAAAATGGGAATAATATGACCACAACATAATTTTTATTATAAAAATTTATAAATACATAGGATAGAATAAAATACTTATATTTTCATGCAGGTATTCCATTGATTAACAACAAATCAACATAGTAATTACATTAGAAATAGAAAATATTTTAAATAATTTCTTCTAAAATCAAAAAGGTCCACACAAATAAAAAGATGCACAAGAGTGATTCCTTTAAAATCAACCAAAATCTTAAATAAAAGCTTAAACCTTTAGAAAATGTTTGGCCATGATAAGAGTCATCCTATAGAAACATTAAACAGAGAAGAAAAAGAATAAAGCAAATAAAATCATTAAAATGAGTACTTTATAGTAACAAAGTATTTTAGGTTTAGCTCATTGGAAGAATATTTGCAGGGCAAACACCAAATAATGGCTTATCAAGATTATATAGATAAAATGTCAACAATTGAAGACCGTTTTCTTACTATAAATATAAATTTAGATTTCTTTTATACACACACACACACACATATATATATATATTATTTGGTGATTTTACATTATGCACCCCATCAAACTCAGTTATCAGACTTGTCAGATTCAGCCCAATCTTATGATCTCCCCATTTACAAAAATGCCCATTCATGATATTCATTTACTCACTGGAACAATTAAACTCCCTGTTGTCAGACCCTTAAAGACACACACACACCCCTGTCAGACACCATCAACGCAGAAGTGAGGCACTGTGTCATTTAGCTATGTGCTAGACTTGAGTTCTTGTATACAATGACATCTCTCTCTATTTTTTTTAAAAGTCCACTAATGAGTGAGAACATTCCCTGCTTTTCTTTCTGGATTTGTAATACCTCACTCAGGAGGATATTCTCCATATTCATCCATTTGTCTATGAATTTTAGAATATCAGTTTTTCTTACTGCTGAGTAGTACTCCACTGTGTAGATGTACCACAGTCTGTTAATCCATTTCAGAGTTTAGGGTCATCTAGATTGTTTCCAGGTCATTGCTATTATAAATAATGCTACTATGAACATGGTTGAGTTAATGCTTTTGGGGTGTGAATGTGCATCTTTAGGGTATATGCTTAAAAGTGTTATTGCTGAATCCTTGCGGAGATTGATTCCAAGTTTTCTGACAAACTTCCATACTGCATTCCAAAGTGGCTGAACATGTTTACACTCCCACCAACAATTGAAAAGTGTTCCCCTGCTCCACATCCTCTTCAGCATATGTTATCGTCTGTGCTTTTGATCTTAGCCATTCTGACAGGTATAAGGCAGTATCTCAAATTTGTTTTGATTTGCATTTCTCTGATGGCTAAAGATGTAGATAACTTTTTCATGTACCTTTCAGCCATTTGTAATTCTTCTGCTGAGAATTCCCTTTTTAGTTCTGAATGCCATTTTTTGATTGCATTATTAAGGGTTTTGAGCTGTAGTTTTTGTGTTCTCTATATATTTTAGAGAACAATACTCTATTACTTGTAGGGTAGGTAAAAAACTTTTCCCACCCAGTAGGCTGTTGTTTTGTTTTATTGACTGTGTCCTTGCCCTTACAGAAGCTTCTCAGTTTAAAGAGGTCCCAGTTGTTGGTTGTTGTTTTTAATGTCTGTGCTACTGATGTTATATTTAGGAAGTGGTCACCAGTGCCAATGCATTGGAGGGTATTTCCCACTTTCTTTTCTATCAAGTTTAGGGTAGCTGGGTTTATGGTGAGGTCTTTGATCCACTTGGATTTAAGTTTTGTGCAAGGTGATAGGTTTGGATATTTCCATTTTTCTACACACTACCATTCAGTTATGCCAACAGCATTTGTTGACGATACTATCTTTCGTCCATTGAATATTTTTGGTCTCTTTGTCAAAATCAAGTGTTCATAGGTGAATGTTGGGGTCTTCAATTTGATTCCATTGATCCACAAGTCTGTTTTTATGCCAGTTCAAGCTGTTTTTATTATTGTAGCTCTACATTATAATTTGAAGTTGAGGATGTGATGCCTTCTGAAGTTCTTTTGTTGAGCAAAATTATTTTGGCAATCCTGGCTTTCCTATTATTCAAATAAAATTACGTATTGTTCTTTCAAGCTCTGTAAAAGATTGTGTTGGGATTTTAATGGGAATTGCATTGAGTTTGTAGACTGCTTTTGGTAAAATTGTCATTTTTATTATGTTGATCCTACCTATGCAGGAATATGGGAGATCTTTTTATTTTCTTATATCCTCGTCAATTTCTTTCTTCAGAGATTTAAAGTTATTGTCAAACAGATATTTCATTTCAAATGCATCAGATAAATTTCAGTTAAAATTAGTAATTTTTTTGCATGGAACAGCTAGAAAGCTTGAAACCCTAAAAGAGTCAAATGCAGAATTTCAACTGAGTACATGCATTACCCTTGGATGTTAATGTTGCACTATCTAAGAATAGCAGCCTTCACTAGGGTACAGTTTTAGTTGGATCACAAGAAAAAATTTTTGAAGAAAATCTAAATAAGCCACAGATAGTTATATTTTTATTGAAAATGCTTCATCCAAATGTGTATTCAAATGAGGTACATTTAAATACTATGTAGTGAATGGAATTAGGCTATGTTTTATCCTCTCAACTTTAGTTCAATTTCAATTGGATGAGTTGATGCCAAACTCTTTAGTCAAGAGGCAGGGCACAAGCTTTACTTAAAGGATAAATGAAAATATGAGATATTCTTAAAGAAATATGAAATGATTCATAAAATAGACAAGCCATCTATTAGTCTGTTTCATTATTGTTGTATATCTTTTACGTCTCATTAGAAAGGCCGATTTTCACTGTCACAGTTTTGTTGCTTCTGCAGAAAAAAAAATGTCCTTCAGCTTAGAACATACAAAAGTATTTGTTGTATTATGTGAGCTATATAAATTTATTTTACACCTTGTTTCTATGTTTTGCCAAGTGCATAATATTTGTCTGTAGCCTTTGTAATAAAATATAAACAATTTGCTATTCTGTACTTTAGTTAATATTGAAAGAATTATTTTTGAATACTTTAGATGTTTTACATTTGATAAAAGCACTGGAAGGTTTTATAGACAAATATTATATGTAATTTTGTTAAATGTATAACTTGAGGACAATATTATTAATACTCAAAAATTGGCATTCATATTTATTGTAAATAACAATAAGTGGCATAAAAAAGATTATATATCTTCCTTACCTGCTCACATCTTATTTCTTGGCCTTACATGCCAGGGTTTATTAACAATCTTTGTGTCCCTCAATTCATATCAAATGTACATATAACATTGCATGCATGTATATAAAACCTATGAGCAACAAGGAGGAAAAAAGTGGTGTTTCTCAAACTGAAACTGGATTAATTTTAATATTTTACACCTATATGTATCAATAAAAATAAAAAATCTGATGTCATTAATTTATTTTATTAAGAAGAAGTTAGTGGGTGAGCAGGGTAATTCTTGGAGTAAGAAAAAAGTAGCAAAGTGATGCCTTTATACTTTCTTTATTCTTTTTTCTTTTCCTTTTTTATTGTTTTTTGAAAATCAATATCAAATTTTATATAAAAAAGCCAAAAATTCAGAATAGATTAAAAAACATACAGTAATAAAACTTTTCTTTTCTCTAATACACATGAAGCATTAAAAAATAAAATCTAAAGCTCCTGAAGCCAGGTTAGGCTCAGCTACAGATAAAGAGAGCACACTAGGTCACAGCTAATGCCCACAGATGCTCTATGGCCACCACAAATTTCTGCTAAGCAACCTTTCTACAGTCAATCCAGGAGTTTTGATTTGTTTCGTTTTATTATTTTGGTTTGCATGTGTATGTGTGTGTTTTAAATCACTTTATTCACCCATCATCTTTCAATGAAAAAAGAATGTTTTTGCTTAAAGTTCACTAATGTGGGAGTACATCCCCTGCTTATCCTTCTGCGATTGTGAGAACTCATTCAGGAGGATATAATCCAAATCTGTCCATTTGCATTTGAATTTTAATATATCATTTTCTCTTAATGCTGAGTAGTACTCCATTGCGTAGATGGACAACAGTTTGTTAATACATTCTTTAGTTGGAAGGCATTTAGATTGTTTCCAGTTCTTGCTATAAAAATAATGCTGTTAAGAATATAGTCGAGCTAATACTTTTGGAGTGTGAATGTGTGACGTTAGGGTATATGCCCAAAAGTGGTATTGCTGGTTCTTTGGAGAGAGTGATTCCCAGTTATCTGAGAAATCTCCATACTGCATTTCAGAGTGGCTGAACAACTTTACACTCCCAGCAACAATGGGGAAGTGTTCCCCTTGCTCTGCATCCTCTCCTGCATAGTCTGTCATCTGTGTTTTTAAACTGTTTTAAACAGTTTTAAACAGGTGTCAGGTGGTATCTTAAAGTTGTTTTGATTTGTTATCTCTGATGGCTAAAGATAATAAGCTCTTTTTCAAGTGTCTTTCAGCCATTTGTAATTCTTCTGCTGAGAAACTCTTTTTAGTCTAAAACCCATTTTTTTGACTGGGTTATTCAGGGTTTTGCCTCTAGTTTTTTTGAGGTCTCTATTTATTTTAGAGATCAGTCCTTTGTTACTTGTAGGGTTGGTGAAGATTTTTTCCCATTCTGTAGGACGTCATTCAGTCTTATTGACTGTGTCCTTGGCCTTACAGAAGCTTCTCAGTTTCAGGAAGTCCCAATTATTGGCTGTTGTTCTTAGTGTCTGTGCTACTGGTGTTATATTTAGGAAGTGGTCACCTGTGCCAATGCATTAGAGGGTATTTCCCACTTCCTTTTCTATCAAGTTCAGTGTAGATGGTTTTATGTTGAGGTCTTTGATCCTCTTGGATTTTAATTTTGTGCAGGATGAAAGGCTTGGATCTATTTGCATTTTTCTATATACTGCCATCCAGCTATGCCAAAACAGTTTTTTGAAGATACTATCTTTTTTCCATTGAATATTTTGGGCCTGTTTGTCAAAAATCAGGTGTTCAGAGGTGTGTGGTTTAATGTCTGGATCTTCATTGTGATTCCATTTTTTCCACAAAGCTGTTTTTATGCCAGTACCAGGCTTTTAATGATACATTTAGAAATTTTACTTATTTAATATTTTTATCTTTTATACTTAAAATGTAATTTCATGAAATTTTTACTTTCCCTTTCCTGACTCCAATGCTTTTCATGCACACAGGTTTGCTTGCTATAAAATTCAAGATTTCTGTATTCTTAATTGTTATTACATATTTCTTCATATATATTCCCTAAACAAAAAATACAACCTTTCAGTCCATATCATGTTACTTCTTTTTTTGAGGTCACAGCTAAACTGTTGATACTGGATAATCAATTGGAATATGAATCTTCCTTTTAAAAAGCCTATTTTTTAAAAAGCCCTGGTCCAGATGGTGTCAGTGCTGAATTCTACCAGCCATTCAAATAAGAATTACTACTGTTACTCCTCAAACTATTTCACACATTAGAAACTGAAGGAATATTGCTAAATTCCTTTTATGAGGTCACAATTACCCTAATACCCAAGCCACTCAAAGACACAACAAAGAAGGAGAATTGTAGACCAATTTCCCTCATGAATATTGATACGAAAATAATCAAGAAAATTTTGTCAAACTGTATACAACAAGGTATAAAAAATACCATCCACCACAACAAAGTAGGATTCATCCCAGAAATGCAGGGCTGATTTAACATAAGAAAAACTGTAAACGTTATCCATCACATAAACAAACTAAAGGAACAAAACCACATGATCATATCCTTAGATGCGGAAAAAGCCTTTGACAAAATCCAACACTCCTTTATGATTAAAGCCCTGGAGACATCAGGAATACAGGGAGAATACCTAAATATAATAAAGGCGATTTACAAGAAGCTGACAGCCAGTATCAAACTTAATGGAGAAAAACTCAAAGCAATCCCACTAAAATCAGGAACTAGACAAGGATGTCCTCTCTCCTCTTCTCTATTCAATATAGTTCTCGAAGTTTTAGCTAAAACAATAAGGGAATGAAAAGAGATTAAGGGGATACAAACTGGAAAAGAAGAAGTGAAGCTATCTCTATTTGCAGATGATATGATTGTATACATAAGTGACCCACAAATTTCTTCCAAGGAACAGCTACAGCTGCTAAACTCCTTCAGCAATGTAGCAGTATACACGATTAACTCAAAGAAATCAGTAGCCCTTCTATACACTAAAGACAGAACAGCTGAAAAAGAAATAAGGGAAACATTACCCTTCATAATAGCTGCAAATAGCATTAAATACCTTGGAGTAACTATAAATATAGAAGTAACAGACCTATATGACAAAAATTTTAAATCACTGAAGAAAGAAATTGAAGAGGATATCAGAAAATTGAAAGCACTCCAATATTCCTGGATAGGTAGGATCAACACAGTAAAAATGTCAATTCTACCAAAGGCAATCTACAGATTCAATGCACTGCTCATCAAAATCCCAACACAATATTTTTTGGACCTTGAAAGAACAATACTCAATTCCATTTGGAATAACAGGAAAGCCAGGATTGACAAAAAAGTTTTACTCAACAAAAGAACCTCAGGAGGTATCACCATCCCTGACTTCAAGTTATACTATAGAGCTACAGTAATAAAAAACAGCCTGGTACTGGCTTAAAAACAGACCTGTGGATCAATGGAATAGAATTGAGGATCCAGACATTAAACCAAAAACCTATGAACACCTGATCTTTGACAAAGAGGCCCAAAATATTCTATGGAAAAAAGGTAGTATATTTAACAAATGGTGTTGACATAGCTGGATGGAAATGTGTAGAAAAATGCAAAAAGTTCCGAGCCTGTCACCCTGCACAAAACTCTAATCCAAGTGGATCAAAGACCTCAACATAAACCCAGCCACTTTGAACTTGATAGAAATGAAAGTGGGAAATACACTTCTACGAATTGGCACAGGCGACCACTTCCTAAATATAACACCAGTGGCACAGACACTAAGACCAACAATCAATAAGTGGGATCTCCTGAAGCTAAGAAGCTTCTGTAAACCAAGGACTCTGTCAACAAGACAAAACAACAGCCTACAGAATGGGAAAAGATTTTCACCAACCCTACAAGTGATAGAGGACTGATCTTTAAGATATATAAAGAACTCAAGAATCTAGAGCCCAAAATCTTGAATAAGCCAATCAAAAAATGGGGTTCAGATCTAAAAAGGGAATTCTCTGCAGAAGAATTATGAATGGCTGAAAGGCACTTGAAAAAGTGCTCATCATCTTTAGCCATCAGAGAAATGTAAATCAAAACAACTTTGAGATACCACCTGACACTTGTCAGATTGGCTAAGATAAAAGACACAGTTGACAGCCTATGCTGGAGAAGATGCAGAGCAAGGGGAACACTCCTCCATTGTTTGTGCAAGTGTAAGATTGTTCAGCCACTTTGGAATATAGTGTGGCAGTTTCTCAGAAAATGAGAATCAATCTCCCTAAGGACTCAGCAATACCACTTCTGGGTGTATACCCTAAAGATGCACAGTCATACTCCAAAGTTATTAGCTCACCTATGTTAATAGCAGCATTATTTCTAATAGCAAGAACCTGTAAACCACCTAGATGTCCCTCAACTGAAGAATGGATTGACAAACTATGGTAATTCTACAGAATGGAGTACTACTCAGCATTAAGAAAAAATGATATCCTAAAATTTGCAGGCAAATGAATGGACTTAGAGAATATCCTCTTGAGTGAGGTATCACAAACTCAGAAAGATAAGCAGGGGATGTACTCATTCATTAGTGGTCTCTAAACAAACAAACAAACAAGAAAAAAGCAAAGCACGCCCAAGCTGCAAACCACAACCACTGAACAGCTTGGGATCAGAAACACCCTGGACTGAGTCCTTGAATCTCACTCCCCCTAGAGGAACACCTGACTCACTCTTGAGGGAGGGGGGGAGAAAACTGGATCTGCCAGGAGTGGAGACTGAACTAAGCAATGTTGGGTCAGTGGGACCATGGGACTGTCTGCTGCCTGCCCAGGGAGGAGATGGGGAGTTGTGGAGAAGATAGAATGACCTGATGTGGCGGGAGGGGGAAGCGAGCTTGAATAAGGATATACAAGGATAGAAAGTGTGAGTTCTTTGAAAAAAAATTGAAAAAAAACAGCCTATTTTTTTTATCACTCCTGGCAAACTATTGTCATCAGTGCTTTGTTTTGGGATTTTTCCCTATGTTAACATGCCTCCTCGTGTTATTGTTTTTTTAGAATATAATTCTTAATAGTGTCTATAATGATTCTGATAGCACAATACTGGAGGTCTTGCTACCATACTCTACAACTTTTAGACACAGAATTTATCAAGTCAAGGACATGACAATTCTCATTAACTGCAGTAGGCCGAAGAAGAAAAACCCAAACCTCAGATTTATCTTCAGAAATTAAGATAATTGGCGAGACAAGAATCTTTTCTCTACACTAGAGATGCATGTTCTCTAAAGGGAATGGAAAGTATGAGTATAATTGTAGCTCTCTCAGGAAATAAAAATTGCAATTCAAGGTGCAATACAATTGCCTCAGCTCCTTCTTTGATTTAAATGCTTTTTTTTTGTGGAAGAGGCAAGACATTCTTTTTTCTGTGCTTCTAAAGACATACATTCTGTAGATAAAGGGCCTCTCTTCTGCTTCCAGAAAAGACTCAAAGCCTTAATCATAAGTAATGTTCTGCAATTTAGAAATTAGCCTAGAAAAATCAAGTATTGCATATATCTTATTTGAATTAAAATATCTGAAACTTTTAAAATTCAATTATTTATACACATAAACAGTGATAAATAAGAAAATGAGAGAGCTTTGAGATTTGGAATAAAATTTGAGTTTCTGAACTTCAGGTATAGTAACAGACCTCTTCTCTCTTTTTCATGGAATATTTTTTTATTTTTAATTGTGTTTGAAATAATTTTTCACATATAATATTCTGATAAAGGTTTCCTCTATTTCAACTCTTCAGAGATCATCCCCACCTCCCCTGCCTTTTGAATCCATATCTTTGACTCTCTCTTAATATATGATGAGCTTCAGGAAATGTCTTCCTTTTTCTGTGCCAAGTAGGACTCAAGTGAACCTGCAGAAGAAAGCATTCATGGTATCTGTGAGTAGTGGGAGGGGTTAGTCGTCAATGAAATTGCAGCATCTCCACTGGAGTTCTCTAGCCTGGCTAGAACATGTGTTACATTTTTGTAATTTTGTGACATGAGAGCAGGAAACATTTTCTCCCTGCACTACTCTTGTTCTTAGTTTTAAATTAGATACATACTTTTCCTTAATATCACAAGAAAGGTGAATCTGCAGCAGCAACCACTGTGCTGTACAGGCATCTGTTTCCAATGTTTGTAGAGAGAGCTCTAATACAAAAAGGCAAAATACTGTAGAAGTTGTATTCTTCTCAGTGTATTCTTATTTTTTTATAAAAAGTGCTAAAATTTGGAACTACTGGATTTGTGACACATAATTTTTGTGGTTGTACCAGCTGAATCTATATGATTAGTCTGGCTATACATGCCTTACATGTGGGAAGGATCAATGACTAGTGTGGCTCATCCTCTAATGCAGATCTATTTCTGTGTCCACAGATTGTGTTAGAGCAAAATGGACTCGTTAAATGCCTCCTTGTTGACTGAATTCATTCTGGTAGGATTAACAGACCAGCCTGATCTCCAAATACCCTTTTTCTTTCTGTTTCTATCAATGTATTTGGTCACTGCATTGGGAAATATATGTTTGATATTTCTGACTGTGCTGAATTCTCACCTTCACACACCTATGTATTTTTTTCTCGTCAACTTGTCATTTATAGACCTCTGCTACTGTTCTGTGTTCACTCCCAAAATGCTACTAAATTTTATATTAATGAATAATGTAATTTCTTACATGGAATGTATGACCCAAGTCTATTTCTTTTGCTTCTTTGCTATTTCTGAATGTTATGTGTTGACTTCAATGGCCTATGATCGTTACATAGCCATATGTAATCCACTGTTGTATAATGCCGTCATGTCTCCGAAATCATGTTTGAAACTTATGCTTGGTTCATACTTTATTGCATTTTCTAATGCTTTAGCTCACACTGTATGCATGGTGCAACTGACTTTCTGTAATGCCAACATCATTAACCACTACTTCTGTGATATTCCTCCTCTGCTCCAGCTCTCCTGCACAAGCACATATGTCAATGAGGTTGTAATTCTTATTGTTGGGAGCATCAATGTCATTGTTCCCACTTCAACTATGTTTATCTCTTATGGTTTTATCCTTTCCAACATCTTCCATATCAGTTCCTCTGAGGGCAGGTCCAAAGCCTTCAGCACCTGCAGTTCCCACATCATTGCTGTTTCTCTATTTTTTGGTTCAGGTGCACTTGCATATTTCAAACCTTCTTCAGATGGGTCTATGACTGAAAGAAAAATCTCTTCTGTCTTTTACACCAATGTGGTTCCCATGATGAATCCCTTAATCTACAGCTTGAGGAACAGAGATATTAAAGTTGTCCTGAGGAAAACACTGAGCTTCAAAAACGTTTGATTGTACAGTGTTTTTCTTTATGCCTTTTGGGGGGGTGCACAGAGATAGTTTCTATTTGTGGGCATTTTTTCTGCAGTAGAATTTATTTGTGCTTTTTCTAGATAATATGCATTTTTAAAAAAGTTTTTGAATAGGCAGAATCCCTTGAAATAATTGTGACAGCTAGAGTATTTTGTACCATAAAAGATAATTTAAGATTTCTAGATTTGTTTTAATATTTTGAGCATTTACTTTCTTCATTCTTTGTTATATCAACCATTTTCTATCCTATTCATTTTGTACAAACTATGCCCTTTCAACATCATACTCATTTTACCAATTCATTGCAATTGTATCCCGTTCTTCTCCCAATTTAAAAGTTTCTCTTTTTATTTATTTATTTATTTATTTATTTATTTATTTATTTATATTTTATTATTATGAACAAAGATGTCACACTTTCTGTCCTTGTATATCCTTATTCAAGGTCCCTTCCCGCTCCCACCACATCAGGTCATTCTCTCTTCTCCACAACTCCCCATCCACTCTCTGGGCAGGCAGCAAGGAGTCTCAAGGTCCCTCTCAATATTGCTTAGTTCAGCCTCCATTCCTGGCAGATTCAGTTTTCTCCCCACAACCTCAAGACTGAGTTAAAACAGTTTCTCAAATGGTCAACTGAAATAATGTAAGAACAACACTTTCCACTCTAAACAGGGGCAGCTCATTTTCAAGTTATTCCTAAGAATACATATTTCAATCTATGGATTCTGCTCTGATCTTTATTTCTCCCAATGGAAAGCACCCTCATTTTCAACTGTCTATGAGATGGATATGAGTTTTTGGTAATCAATAGCTTAATGAAGAGTTTAGAATTTCATAGTGGTTTTTGGTTTCAATCATGATACTCTTTTTGCAATGGGAAGTTTAATTAATCTATATAAAATTTAAAATAGAATATTTGAATGTTTCAAAATTCTAGTAATTTAAGACAATAATATCTTGGAAGAAAAGGTGCCAATGACAGACAATGAGTTAATAAGAGCCTTACTCTACAAAGAAACATCTAGGTTGAATAAATCTTAACTTCTGTAGAGCATTGCAAATGTTTGCCTTCCTTTAGTAATCTCACATTTTTCACAACAATACAATGACTGACCATTAATAGTACTTTCAGTAATGATGATTGTTTTGTTGGGAAAAGTAAATGGACTACATTTATTGAGTCCAAGTAGAGTGAGGACAGCAAAGAATAAAGAGCAAGTGGCCTTTGAGACTCTTGTTAGGAAGGCGGTATCAGACAGTACAGGGCCAGCAATAGAAGCCTCTTCTTATGGTTCTTTTTTTTCTTTTCTGAAACTAGCTGGAAAGACAATATCTCTCTGGATAGGTTAAAATCACAAGTTAATTGACAACTACAAAAATTTTAACTCGAAGGAAGATTACAAGACAACTAAATCATTCCATTGTGGTAAGCTTTAATGTGGGATTATAACATGAAATTACTCTGAAATTAAACAAAATATATGCAAAATGGACTGTGTTTTCAATGTCACGGCATCATAGACAAAGATATTATTTCCACATAATTCCTGAAGAGCTAGCTTTTTCTCATCTGTGAATCAATGTGAGTAGATAAAAGTTTGTATACAAAAGTCATTTTAAAATCAGGCTCCTGAAACAATAAAAAATACAATGGCAAGACTTTTCATTGTAGACAGAGATTATTCTACACAATTTATGAAAGAACAGTGGAAACTTGTGCATTTTTAAAAGAAATATCCTTTGTCTAAGAGAAATGATCCCATTTCACATAACAATGTAGCATCACAAACAGAAGAAAAACATATGCATGGTCTACATAGGTCCCTGTGATATTAGGCAGAGTTGTGTATGCTTTTGCAGAACAGACATT
This sequence comes from Sigmodon hispidus, assembly GCA_004025045.1. Taxonomy (NCBI): domain Eukaryota; kingdom Metazoa; phylum Chordata; class Mammalia; order Rodentia; family Cricetidae; genus Sigmodon; species Sigmodon hispidus. The sequence continues at coordinate 1,293 of PVIH01026119.1, read as the reverse complement.
TTGTCAATGTTTGTTGTAGTAATTTGTCTCAGAACTGGTCAAGACAAAGACAAACCCACCATTCTAAAATGAGATTGTGCACTTTTCAATATTTCTTTATTCTTACTTGGGCAATATAGAGATAATGAGGCTTTACTTAGGTATTGCAGCTTTAACAGAAGACAAGAAATAATTTCCACATACTCTGAATAAGTGATTGGTGGATAAAATAATCACCAAAAGGTATGTCTAATCCTGTTTGATGGAATTAAAACTCAATAACTCAAAGCCAGCATGGGTAATTTAGGAAACTACATAAAAAGCAAGCTGAGGAAATATTTCAGTGCTGAGTGCTTGCCTAATATATATTAATCTTTGGGGTAAAACCTTAGTACCATAAAAAATTCTAAGGAGAAATAATAAGAAGGGTGCTAGCAATATTTTATTACATGAGCACATGACCATTAAAAACAGCCGATTTTATCAGAATTTGGCTGTAGTGCTTGCTTTATGTAGCCATATATATTCATATATTCATATACATATCCTGATTTTCTTTTTATTAAATTAAAAGGTTTTTATTTTTGCCATTGCAGGCCATGGTTTGCCCTTAGGATTCCTTAATAACAGGGATGCATTAGTATAATGTTCACATATTGTATTCTTTTTTATGTTTGTTGTGTTTTATTTCCATTTTTCATTTTTTTATTTTTAAAGAATAAAGTCTCATTTTATATTCACATATCAAGTTGCTCCAACTCCCTTCTGCCTCCAGGTGGGTCTTCAGCCTCACTCTTTCCCAGCCCCCAACTCCTCCCTAGAAAGGGCAAGAGATGTCAAGGTGGATTAGCTCAGCATCTACTCCAGGCATCTGATTTCCTTATCCTAATATCAAGACTGGATTAGGTGTTCCTCTGAAAAGAGTGGGCTCCAAGGTGCTAGTCCATGCACAGAAACACAATCTAAACATTCCCCTCAAGGCTCCAAATATTACCCATGCTAGTGGACTGTTTCCTATTTGGAGGACATACTTATTTCCTTTTCCAGATGGTTCCCAGATGGCTGTTCTTGATTCAGTGAGCTTCACAGAGCTCCAGCCAGTCATCACTGTGAAATTTTTTCTTTTTTTTTCTTCCTTCTTTATTTTGTATTTATCAAAAAAAAACACAGTAAAAAGAATTTAAAATGTGGAAGAGTTAACAATAACTATACAGAGGATAAGAATGATAGGCATGGCTTATCAAGGGAAGAAATACAAATAAGATTGCTACACCTATATTTTCTTTGTGTTCATCTTTCCCTCTGAATTTTTTT
>PVIH01026117.1:7702-19465 GCA_004025045.1 Sigmodon hispidus | reverse complement strand
TTTTTTTTTTTTTTTTTTTTTTTTTTTTTTTTTTTTTTTTTTTTTTTTTTTTTTTTTTTTTTTTTTTTTTTTTTTTTTTTTTTTTTTTTTTTTTTTTTATCTCTCACCATTGATATCTGGCTCCAGGTTTTTTATTTTAAGAATAATTAGGATTCGTGTTACAGGAAATAACTTGAAGTTAACTCATTAATTTTTGGTATGTGTGAGTTTTCCCCTTAGTTTTCTTTTAAAAATTTCAACCTTTTTTTGAATAATATATAATGTAGGTATTTTTAAATATTTTTACTATTTAACTGATATATTTTCATTGTACATAATAACGTTCAGCCTTATTTCTTATGTATACTGTGATTAACCATTGTGTAAACTTCATGTACATGAAAACATCAAAAATAGTATAGTAAGAATGTTAATATATAAAATTTGTATTTTCTATACAGTTTTGGTTTACTGGTTTTTATTAAATAAAGTCCTGTTTGGATTTTCTCTGTCATTATTTTTGCTTTAAATTTTATTGAAAGTGGAGTATAATGTGTCAGCAGCCATGTTTTTTTAAAGACTCACATTTGTGATGCTTGTTGATTGTGTCTTAAACAAATTTTCACGTGCATTTTTTAATTATATTTGTCTAAGTCATCATGCTATAACTGGCTCTACAGCTGACTATCTTTGTCAGAACCAATTATTTACTTTTTGTTAAATCTTTTTGTGTTGTAATTCAATAACAAAATTTTCAGAATAGAAGTATAACCAATTTTAACTTTTCTAGTTTGATCCTGAACTGTAATGATTTTACAATATGATCTTCTGATATAACAAAATTTGCTTATGATAAAATTTTAACTTTCTTTTAAGTCAAGACAAGTCAGTATATTTAAATACATATTAAGTAGAAAGTCTTTAACCTTATTTTTTTTAATTTGTTGCATAATCATTAATAGTCACAGGATTCAACTGATATTAGAATATCATTTTTGTATTGTAAGAAATATCTGATAGTTTACAACTGCATACTTTTAATTATTAAATTTTTCCATACATAGAGGTGTTGCAATAATAGACATTGAAAAAAATTGCCTTTCCAAATTTTACAGGCATATCAACAGGTTAATTTAATATTGTATAATTTTCTAATTACAATGGTAGTTGCTATTTCTTATAGGAATATGAAGAAACTGGATTTTGAGAGGTATAGACAGTTGAAATTAATTATCTTTTAAATTAGGAGTATTGTGATTCAATTAAATGCTTTTATAAATTTTAAAATTATATTTTTCAAAAGGACTCAACAAATATCTCATTAATTTTCTTTCAGATTTTGAACCACTACTGTATACAGTTTAAATATAAGGAAAATGCATTTTGGGAAATCCTACCAGTAACAATGAATATACATTAATAATTTTGTACACAATTGTAAAGATAGGTGGATTAAAACAAAATTATCATTCTTAAAAGTCTCAATGTTTGAAATTGAGAAAAAAATTACCAGGTATTATATTGTTGATCTAAATTACAGACTTAATCATCTGTAATATTATAGACCAAAACTTTATTTATTATATATTGTCTAATTAGCTGAAATAAGTTCCTCTCATTTTATAATTCAATTATGTACATCCTATCTCTAAGAAATTAATGGTCATTTTTCATACTATCAACTTTCCAGTATCTATGTTTTTCTACAAAATCAATGGTAATACATTTTCTAATTGGAACTGCAAAAAAATGGCTGTCTTCCAACACATCCTGTCAATGCAAATTAATTTGTAGAATAAGTTGTACCACTGCTTGCCTGAAAATATGGTCTTCTGGTAGTTATTCTTAGAAAATATGGAAACTAAAATAAAATTTCCCTAGCTCCCACACAGCACTCATGAAAACACTGTGCCTTTATTGGTGTTTCCAATAGTTTATTATGATTCATTCTGTCATTCTAGATTCTACTTCATGAAGAATTTTAAAAATCATTCAGTATGCATATATGTTATATATGTATATATATACATATACATATATATATATTCCTTTGTGAACACAAATCATAAAGAATAAACCACAGCCTTCTTTTAACCTGTATCCACATACAAGTCCTAACAACATGGTTTCTTCATAGAAATCACATGTGCCTGAAATATCACATATAGTTTGTGATAGAGAACAAGATAAAATGTTGTCTTATGTACACAGAGTTACTATTTTAAAGTAACCAATATTCTTCAAAAAATAATTTTCAAAAGAAAATATTAAATCTAGATAACAATCCACACAAAAACATCTAAAACACTACTAATATACTATGAATAATAAGACTATTGGAAAGAAAAGAAACACAGTACACAGGCATAAGAAATATTTAATTTTTTTTAAATCAGGATGATTTCTTTCTTTCGTTTTTTATTTTTTCTTATGAATAAAGTCATAATTTTTATTCATGTATATCCTTGTTCAAGATCCCTTTCCCTTCCTGCACCTTCTAGTCATCAAAACTATAAAAGAAAAATTTTCTCAGTCTAAGTTACAAACAGTAGATAAAAGACTAAATAGAAAAAACCAAATGAAAAAAATCCCCATTTCACATAATAATTAAAACTATATGGAAATAGCAAAGAGTATTGAAAACCTGCAAGAAAAAAATGATAAATGACATATAGAGACATGCCTATTAGAACAAAACTTGACTTCAATGGACACTCTAAAAACCAGAAATGCCTGCAAAGCTGTTTCTAAACAAACCACAGATCAAACAATCTTTGATGCCAAATACAACGTTCAATTATAAAAGAAATAAAAATTTTGTCATTGATAAGACCAAATTTATGCTGTATCCATCTACAAATTTACCCTACAAGCAATGCTAGAAGGAAAGTTCAATCTAAAAAATGATAAGCAAGACAAAAAAACAAAAATAAAAAAACACACAAGGAATAATAAAACACAGCCTCTCAACATAAATGGTCCCAATTCCCAAATTAAAAATATAAAAATAAAATAAATAGCATCAAAACAACAACCTAACTAATTATTTTTAAGCTGGATTCATTTTTCTTCTGCATTCATAAAACACACCTTAACACTGAGATTAGCTATCAACTCAGACCAAAATTATGCAAAATATAATATAAGAAAACAGACCTCAAATTAAGCAAGTATATTTATTTTGATATCTATTAAAATAAACTTCATAGAAAGCTACACAGAAGAGATAGGGTTGGACAATACATATCATCAAAAAAAGTTTCTTAATAAGACATTACAATTTTCAACATTCATGTACCAAAATTAAGGGTATCCAAGACAATAAAGGAACATGACTCTGCAGGTGAAATTATATATTGGTTCTCAAATACCGATTGTATGTAACATCAAAACCTCACTTTTCCCAATATGTTCATCATCTAGATACAATTAAACATAAATACTAGAGCTAACTAATATAATAAACCAAATAGACAGAATGAATATTTACAGAACTTTTCACCAAAAGACAAAAGTACATACCTTCAACTCAGCAGCTAAATGAGCCTTCTCCAAAACTGACAGATGACCTTCTTATACACCTTGACCAATTACAACACTCAGGAGTAGTTGACCAACATATAATGACCTCTAGAAGATTTGGTTGTTGTTGTTTTAAAAATAATGTGGGAGGAGATTAAGTGATGGGGAGAAGAGAGAGTGACTGGGAGGCTTTGGGGGAAGTGAGTTTGAATAAGGGGATACATGGATAAAAAAGATGACTTTATTCATAATAAAAAATCATTCTTTTTGTTTTTTTTTAATTTTATTTATTTTTGGCAAAAATTCAAACCAGGTACATCCTGTTCTTACAAAGCTAAGACATGATAGACATAGGCATGTATTCTTAAAAACAATAATATTGCTTAAAACTTAAGAAGAAAAAATTATAGAAATATGGGTGAATTTCCAAAAACTCCTTGCATAGGCATACGGTTAGTTTGTATTTCTCCAAATGTTCCCTGGTTTTACAAAGACATCCTACATGCCTAAGCCTTTCTATAAAAATCAGAAAAACACATCAATTCCCATTTAATTTTAAAGGAAAATACTGGGGAAAGAAGTAGTTTTCCAAAAATAATTAAGTTACTTTTCAGTCATCTGGAGTGAAGTAACACAGGCCTAAAATGACAAACATATTATGCATTCACATATAGGTTGATTTTTAACTGTTAAGTCATTGATAAGAAACATTTAGCTCATAACTTTAATTCATTTTATTCTTTCCTACAGGATTTTTGCATATATATTATGGCTTCTAGTTTGAAGGTTTATGGGATTTTTCTTTTGCAAATATGTATATCCCTTGTGCTTTCTATTTAGATATTTTTCTTATTTGTTTTATTCCTGTTATTTTTACATTTTATTTTATTTTATATTATTTCATAGATGCTTATTTGGTTTATCTTTAAAAAAACATAATATTTAATTAGAGGGATTTTGTTCATTATCATCATGGTGTAGTATGGTAGCATGCAGCTAGACATGATGCTGGAGAAGTAGCCAAGTATCATACATCTTGACTTGCAGCAAATGCCCTGAGATACAGGATGGTATCTTGAGCATATATGAGGACTCCAAGCCTGGCTCTATAGTGACACATATCCTCCAAATAGCCGCATCACTCTAACAAAGACATACCTTGTAATAGTGCTTCTTCCTATGGGGGATTAATTTTTTTCAAATACCTACAGCATCACTATATGCTATGTTATGGAGACTAATGGCCATAAGATAGGCTTCATGATAGCAGCATAATGAGATAATCTCCGTGCTTCATGACTCAGCATATTTGTTTTCTAAGACAGAAATGGAGTGAGTGCAAGTGGGACAGGAGGTAGCAAGAAACTGAAAGGGTAGAAGGAGCAGAAAACCATAAACAGAACATATTATATGAGAAAAAATAGATTTTAATAATAATGTAATATAACAGTTAGCCATACATCAATTTATGAAAGTGAGTTAGGGAAGAGAGTGTCAGGCAGATTTACATGGTGATTTAAAAATATCATCACAAAAGGCTTTGTAAAATACATTGAAGAATGATAAAAGAAAGGTTACTTAAAGACCACAGTAATCTATAAGAAAATTTTGAAAAGTGATATATTTACACTGATGAAGAGGCTTTTAATCTCAAACCTTCTAATTCAGTACAAAAAAGGAAACTTTTTAAAATACATTATCTCTTGGGAGAAAACAAAGTTACTTAAGAGAGCTGAGCAGTGCAAGTTACCGAGAGAGCTGAGTGCTATTGAAGGGAAATTTTACCAAGGTTTAATTGTTTTTGTCAAAGGTCTGTAAGCAAGATTTTGCATGTGTGTGTGTATAAATATTCATGTTTATTCACACATTCATGTATATATATATATATATTGATTTTGTATTTATAGTTGAATAAAGTCTCATTTTTTAACCCATGTATCTCCTTGTTCAATCTCTCCTCTTCCTCCAACCCCTCCCCATCACTCTTTCTTCCCCTCATCTCCTTATCTCCTCCCTAGCAAAGGCAGGAGGACCTAAGGTCCCAAGGTGGCTTAGTTCAGCATCCAATCCAGGCAAGTCTAATTTAAAATTTGAATGATCTATTTCTTGAGCTAAATTTTCTTTTTACATTGAGCCCTGATGCACAATGTGATTTTTCCAAAACAAAAGGTTTTGAAGAATGCATATAAATAATATAATGACCAAGGAAGAAACTCTGCTAAATTTGATTACTTATGGCAAATAACACAATTAGAAGAATCTCAATGTTGACTCAATAACAAACATGAAGCACCAAATTGATCCCTGTTGACAAATTGTAACAAAAATTGAGAATGAGAACTTACTGGGAAGAAGTCATTTGACTCAGTGATAAAGGACTGAATAGTGAAAAATATAATCAAAGCAAATTATTTGTATGAAACTAAAATGAATACAATTTTTCTAATATAAGAAAATGTAAAGTGAAATATTTATCTGGTTTCTAATTGTTAAATTAATTTACAACATTTAAAGTCTTTAACCTATGATTTAAGATGTGTTTATTGTGTTTTACATACAGGTTTATTTCATTTGACAATTCTCAAAGTTTTTAAAGACTAAAATGAAGTTAACATAATTTTCAGAAATATAGGTTGAAATAAGAAAGTACATATATGTGGTATGATACATAATTTTTCCACTTATCTTTAAGTAAGAGAGATAACAGGTTGCTTCTTCTTTGGCATGTTGGTGACATGACCCGTGGACCTTGTTAGCAATGCATATGCAGGCAGAAGCAGTAATAGGAGTGACTGTCTAATTGGCTTTGCTTCCCAAGAAGTCATTATGTACTCAGAATAGCATGTGTCTTCTCAGTATGACAATAATTAAATCACCTCCACCACTGCACACAAGTGTGAGTTAGTTTAATGCATTGACAAGTACCAGCGTTTTACAATCCTAGGGAATGTTACCTGAGGTATGTTTGCAATAGGCAATTTTAATACACATTAATTTGATATATATCCCACTTCCCCTTGGCTCATAAATTTTAAAAAAACACTCTATGGCTGCTTCATCCTGATTAAAATTCAATAAAACTTGTTCTTCCTTAATTAAACACTCTCTTCTCTACCAAACAAGGACAACTTCAACTTTCCTTACAGTTCTGAGATTTTGGCCTTGGTAGAAACTCCAGAAAATGGAAAAAAAAAAATTAAAAAAAAGATCGACTAATTAAATGGATGCAGCACACTGTGATAGCTTTGCAAAATGACATATTTATGAAATACTTTTGAGAAGCTACATTTTACTTCCTACATATGTCAAAATTCAAAATTAAAATAGATTCAATTACAGTTTCAACTAATCTTTAAAATGAATCATTTTAAAATTTTCAACTTATCCTAATCTGTCATGAAAACACCAATGGTACAATATAGTTCTATTGCTTTGATTAAAAAATGTAATGAAGTGAAAATAATTAGGAGGTTTTTTTTCATTATATAAACATCTCCAAAACAAGTCATGCAGAGATGGGTTAGAATTTAAGAGAATGTGCTACCCTTTGAAATCATCAGTGCTTGATCTTAGATTTTCTATATTGGCTCAAAATGGTGTGTAACTAATTTTTCAGAACTTTGGTATCCTCCTCTGGACTCTATATGCACCAAGTAAGTGTGTGTTACACAAACACACATGTAGGCAAGCCATATAAATGTATTAACATTATAAGGACTGAGAGGTATTCATATGTTCAGAAATAATCTTCAATTTTTCATTTTTATAATTTTTTATTTTTATTGTTTAGGTTTTCTTGAGGGTTATTTCAGGTCTGTGAGAAAAATGCACAGGGACTGGGATATGAATGGGTTTATGGTGCATCATGTGAAATTCTCAAAGAATTAATAAATTGAAAACAAAATATTGAACTTCTACACACACACACACACACACACACAAATTATAGGAAAAAAAATCTTCAATTTGGAATAGTAGCTTACTTTATAATAGGTTTGGGGAAAATATGGGAATTTTTTATATTTTTCTTGGGATATTAGCATATTGTGAATATGCAGTTTTTTTATTACAATAAAGTCATATTTTTTATCCATGTATATCCTTGTTGAAGCTCCCTTCCCCCTCCTACCCTTTCCAGTCATTCCCTCTAAGGCTAGGGTGACAATCAAAAATATAAGAGGGGAAAATTTTATAGCTTTAGTATAATATCAAAAATATTGAATAAAATTAAGTAATGTACAACTTTAAAAAATCAGATTAAGAAAAAACTTTAAAAAGCATTGCATGCAGTAATAACTTTGTCTTTTAAGGGGTGGTGGCACATGCCTCTAATCCCACACACAGAAGCTATAACAAGGCAGATCTTTATGTGTTCAAGGTTGTCCTGCTCCACAGAACCAGTTAGTTCTAGGACAGCAAGTGGTACACAGAAAAATCCTGTCTTTAAAAAACAATCCCCTTTTATACAATTAATAGATTACAATTTGCAAAATGAGAAAGACTGGACAAAAAAAGATGGTGTTTATTTTTTTGAATTATCTCATGAATCAATCCAGTGACTGGTAGATTGCATATGAGTTAAGAGCATTGAAAGACCTTCCAAAGGAATTGGGTTCAATTCCCAGAGCCAACCTGGCATCTCCTAACCCACTAAACATAGTTCCATAAAATCTGACATTACCTAGCTTCTGGAAACACCATCAATATTTGTAGTATACAGCAGAATTCAAACTAACAGTCATGGTCATAAACTAAAATGAAAAGATCTAAAAAACAAAGATTATCAATGTTAAGTTTAATATAAATATTTCAAATAATATTTACAAAATTAAAAAATGCATTTAAATTTATAATGAATTAAGTTTAGATGTAATCAAAATATTATATGAAAAAACATAATTATTAAGATTAAATCAAATTAATGTATTATCAAGACAATAAATATTTCTTTAAAATGTCAGTATTTTTAATTTAACTTGAACTTAAACAATTGTAAGTATATCAATCTCCCAGATTTTTTTCTTTTATTGAAAACTGAGATTTTTCATTCAACATATTATAATTATGGCTTCTTTTTTTAATAGTTACAAGTAAACTTACTTTAACTTAAAATAGTATATATAGTCACTATTACTTATGACACGTAAAATTAAATATTACCTTAGAAAAAGTTTACGCTCTTTGGGGTGGTGGAAGAGCTTCTACAGATGGGGATTTTTTTGTTAGTAACATTACTTTGTCCGTATTTACATTTATCAAAAGCCTGATGGAAAACTGTGAACATAGATGAAGCAGATTGTAAAATATAAGTTATCATAGGAAATATCCTAATAGCTTATGCCATTTTCAGAAAGGAAAATTTTTGCCAGGAAAAAAGAAACATTATCTAGTAATTACTGGTGGTCATGAACAAAAGGTATTCAGTCCTTTCTTTTTTTTTTTTATGATGGACAAAGAAGTCACACTTTCTATCCTGTATATACTTATTGAAGGTCCCTTCCCCCTCCCAACACATCAGGTCATTCTCTCTTCTCCACAACACCCCATCCCTCGCCCAAGGTCCCACTGTCCCAATATTGCTTAGTTCAGCCTCCACTCCTGGCAGATCCAGTTTTCTACCCCAAACCTCAAGACTGAGTCAGGTGTTCCTCTAGGGGGAGTGTGATCCAAGGAGTCAGTCCAAGATGTTTCTGATCCCAAGCTGTTCATTGGTTGTGTTTTGCAGCTTGAGCATGCTTTGTTTTTTTCTTGTTTGTTTGTGTACAGTCCACTAATGAGTGAGTACATCCCCTGCTTATCTTTCTGGGTTTGTGATACTCCGCTGAGGAGGATATTCACCAAATCCACCCATTTGCCTGCAAATTTTAGGATATCATTTTTTCTTACTGCTGAGTAGTACTCCATTGTGTAGATGTACCACAGTTTGTTAATCCTTTCTTCAGTTGAGGGACATCTAGGTTGTTTTCAGGTTCTTGCTATTACAAATAATGCTGCTATAAATATAGTTGAGCCTAATTATGACTTCTAATGCCCCACCTTCCTTGAGGTTTCTCTCACCTTTCCTTCCATAAAAATAAGCAAACTTTCATTTTTCTTCAGAAAAGAAATAAGCATCTACAATATAACAATAAAATAAAACCTAACAAACGAAAAAAACCCACTAAAGGGCAAAACAAACTAGAATGTATGATATATATGTAAAATATTTGTATGATAAACAAACAAAGAACAATCAAGCAATAAGGAGACAGAAATAATCCAAAGAAGCCAAAGTGTATGTTTTGTGTAGACCATATACTCCTGGGCACAAGGCCTTCCCTTAAGAGTGGTTTGTATCCTAAATAAGACTACATTGAAGAGAATAGATTTTTTTCATTTATGTATGGTTATTAATTAGATATAGCTTCTGGGTTAGAGATGGGGGCATGTGTCCAGTTCATTTCTCAACATGGAGACCCTGTCTGAAACTGATCAATGCAAAACTTGTGTCAAACTTCTTTGAGTACATGTCTGTTTAGAAGGGCCTTGTTTCCTTAGAATCTTTTATCCCATCCCCTCTGACTTCTACAATCTTTCATCCTTTGTTTCTACCGAATTTCTTGAGCTTGAGGGAAAGAATTAGTTTGAATATTTAGTACAGAGTATTCTAAGTCTCTCTCTCTCTCTCTCTCTCTCTCTCTCTCTCTCTCTCTCTCTCTCTATCCCTCCAAAATATTCAGCTATGGGTCTTTGTAGTTTCCTCACCTACTGCAGGAGAATGTTTCTCTGATAATGGCTGAGCAATAATGATTATGAGTAGAGCAGTATGTTGTTAGAAATATTATGATTTTGTTTGTTTGTTTTGCATGAATGTGAAGGGAATAAAAAGTGGACTCTGCATTTTTCATGAGAAGAAATGTAAGCACCGACCCAACTACAAGTACTTACAGTGATGGTCTCCATGTAAGATGTGACAGTTCAATGGAGGGACTAAGATTGCTGGAATAGTAAATCAACACGTGGTTTAGTCAAAGCCCACTCGATAAAACTGAACCCGTTATACTTACCTGGCAGGGAGATACCATGCATGACCAAGCAGGTGGTTTTCCCAGGGCAAGGCTCACCCAATGCACTTGGACTGTGTTGACCCCTGCAAATTCTCTAAATGTCAGAAACTCAACTGCAAAATTTGTGGTAGTGGGACAATGCTTATTGAACTCACCTGTCTTCATGCCTGTTCTTACATCTGATTTTATGGTTTTTTTTCTTTTAATCCTAGTTTGTACAAATGGGATAAAATGTCAAGTAATATCTTTATGAATGTGCCTTACTCCAAGTACTGTATTAATTTTCTATTCCAGGAAACTCAGACGCATGTCCAGAGTGAAATCAGAGGTGAGCAGATTCCAGCTCCTGGGACACCCGTTCGGCTAATCCCTTTTTCAGGGCTGGGGTCTCAATCAAGGATCTGATCTCAGACTCTTGCAAGCAGACAAACCCTAGGCTTTAGATGTGAGGGGCCTCCTTCAGGAACCCCTAAAAGAAGGGACCTTACATGGCCGGGCCCTGCCTCCGGGGTGAACTGCATCATCAGAGACAGACTGACTCCTTTGAAACTGAGACCCATGTAAACATTGGAATAAGAGGTTAGCCGATTCCAGCTCCAGTGCTGCCTGTCGAGAGAATCCCTTTCCAGGGCCCGGGTCACACCTAAGGTTTTGATCTCAGACTCTTGCTAGCAGACAAATGCTAGGCTTTACCTAGGAGGTGCCTTCTCCAACAACCCCTACAAGAAAAACCTCGCCAGGCTCCAAATACAGGGCAGACTGCATCATCAAAGATGAACTGAGGCCTTTGAAATTTAGATTCCTGAGCAGAGTCAGAGATCTTGCAGACTACTTGCTCAGAGCAGACAGGAGACTCAAAAGCGCTCTAGCCCCAAATGATTAGGAGCTGACTAAATGTGAACCACTGAAGCCATGGGCAGAAACCAGTGTAAAAAATATATATATATAACAATATAAAGACCAACGAGGCAATACGAGGATACGAGGAGAACCTGATAGTTCTACACCTACAAGACCTGACCAGAGCAATGAAAACAAAAAAAAAGAAAAAAAAAAAAAAAAAAAAAAAAAAAAAAAAAAAAAAAAAAAAAAAAAAAAAAAAAAAAAAAAAAAAAAAAAAAAAAAAAAAAAAAAAAAAAAAAAAAAAAAAAAAAAAAAAAAAAAAAAAAAAAAAAAAAAAAAAAAAAAAAAAAAAAAAAAAAAAAAAAAAAAAAAA
>PVIH01026116.1:0-19371 GCA_004025045.1 Sigmodon hispidus | reverse complement strand
TCCTGACCTCTGGGCGGGGTCCGAATCCGCCCCTCTGAGACCCCAGCAGTTGGTTCGCTCAGTTCGAGGTCGTGGCGGGGTTTCCCTCAGCAGGAGCCGTGGAAGTGGTCAGGGACAGCGTCCACCTGCCCCTGCCCCAGAGAGCGCTGGGATTCTGCAGCCAGCGCTGGGTCCCGGAAGTGGAACCAGCAACAATGGGCTGGAGAAATTTTTAACAACTCATCCTATTTCTACATGCCTTCATTGTTGGTAAGAGGAATATTTAATGAAGTAAATCAAATGAAGGAAGTGACACAAAGAAACAATTATTATAAATCTATAGTTAATAGAAAACAAACATAAATTAGCTGACTTCATCGATATTTCCAGTTAAATATTCATACAAATCCAGAGTATCCATTTTCTTTGTATAATGATAACATAATGCACACTTAATGTGAGGGTGACAGCCAAAACTCAGATACCAAAAATACTTTCCAAGTTGAATATAAACAGGATTAGAATATGCTTTAACAATGGCGTTCTGCATGATTATAAATCCCAGGGTAAATTCTGCATGATTGTAAACCCCAGGGTAAATTCTGCATGATTGTAAACCCCAGAGTTAATTCAATATGTTTATCACACCATAGTTGACTTTCATTTTTAATGTGATTTTTCTCTAGGAATTCAACACAGGGAAGGACAGTTTAACTGTTTAAACAGAGGACACTCACTGTTTAACCCTGGGTGACCTCAAGCTTACAAAAATTCACCTGTTTCTGCCTCATGAGTGCTAGGGTTAAAGGGTATGCCACCAAACATAGTTCTTGGCTTTTATTTTTAAAAAGTAATGACATTATAATAAACTCTCTTATTAACAACAAAGGAATTTTGAGAATTAGCATTTTCATAAACAAAGAGTTTTTAAATAATTTATTAATATAACGTTTTGAACTTTCATTTGAGCATTTCATTATAAGACACGATAAAAATTAATGATAATTGGATTTTGTAGTTCCTACTAATATGTTCTGTGCTATGTTTTGCATACTATAAATGATATTTTTATGCAAGATTGCATTGAAGTTGAAGCTGCTCCTTTAGGGTATTTTTCCACTTCAATGTAAAGTAGATCACTGGAGTTTTATGAGCAGTTCCATTGTGTGGCCTTTCAAAAGAAAAAAAGAGTTTTTTATTTTTTTCCCACAGTTCACAGTTTTCAGAAGAGATCTATTTTGAGATATTAGTCCAGTGAAGTTTTGAATAACCCAGAGCTCCATAGCAGATGACATCTCTCAATGCAAATGTAATAAATAGACACCTACATCCTAGCTGCAATACCAGTATGTTTTTAGTCGATGGCTCCTATGGGGAGCATTGTCAGCCCAAATAGTATAACTTTGCTAAAGACATAGATAGAGAATAGAGATAAATGTGTATATGCACATACACTTACACATGTGCTATATAATTTTAGGTAAATATAGAATGATTCCTTGGTGCTTTATCAAATAACCTGGGCATTATTTGTCCTCTCTCCTGTTTCTTTCCAACTATAGCCTCTCACCATTTTCCTGTTTCCCACTTTGGATCACCTGTATCCTGCTACGGCTCTCTCTGTGCCCCTTTATACTTTCTTGATTTCTGTGATTTCTCCATCTTATACACTCACATCTGAAGATTTGGGGTTAGGAGCTTCCAATGGGAGAGAACATTTGAGTTTGTCTTTCTGAGTCTGAATTATCTCACTCAGTACAATCTTTTGTAGTTACATCTATTTACTTGTAAATTTTGTCATTTATTTTTCTTTACAAAAGAATAGCATTCCATTGTATGTATTACCACATTTTCATTATTCATTCATCTGCTGAAGAACATTTAGGTTATATTTTCATTTCTGAACTATAGTGAAATAGGGTATTGAGTCCAATGAACTTACATAAGGAGTGGTATAGCTTTACTTTTAAGGTAAGTTTATTTTTAGCTTATGGGGGTTCCTAATATTGGTTTACAGAGTGGCTGTACTGCTCTGAACTTCCCAACAGAAAAAGGTTTCCTTTTCCTCACATCCGTTCCAGCATTGTTTACCAGGTGTTCTTGTTGATCTTAGCCATTCTAACTAGGATGAAATTAAAAGTCTAAGTCACTTTGATTTGCATCTTCCTATCTTCATAATTGCTAGGGGTGATAAACCTTTTGTAGGTCTTTCTTTTGCTGTTGTTGCAGTTCAGTTATTATATTTTATTTTTTTCCTTTTATTGAACATAATTTTTTCTTACATAGTATATTCTGATTATGGCTTTCCCTCCCTATGCTATTCTGTTTCCCCTCACCTCTCCTCCCAACTTCATCCACCTCCTTTCTGTCCATTCTTAGAAAATAAGTAGTCTTCTAAGAGATAATAATGAACAAACTAACACATCAGAATAGAACAAAACAAACAGAAGGAAAAGATGCCGGTAAAAGCACAAGAAACACTCAGAACATGAAATTGAAAGTCATAATATATGTGCAAAGGGCCTGTAGGAAGAGGGAGGGAGGAAAGAAATAGATAAAATAAGATCAAGGTTAAATGTTGGAAATTTTAAAAGATCATAATATTTTTAAAGCCCTAACATGACATTATGAGACAAGGAACCTCCAAAAATGCCATTGAGTTGGGTTTTTGCTGGATGTCTACTGGCAAGCATGTAGCCTACCCTTAGGAGTAGTTTCTTTCCCCAGTGAGCCTCCCTTGGAGGAAACTAATAATTAATTGGAGATTGCTTCTGGGTTATGGACAGTGGCATGTGTATGAGTCTCCTTTCAGCTCTAGGACAGACACTACGTGCCATCCCTGTGCAGACTGCCTCAGCCTCTGTGAGTTCATATGTGAGTTGACCCTGTTGATTTACAGGGCCTGTTTCCTTGATGTCTTCCATCACGTGGCTCTTACATTCAATGTGCCTCTTCTGCTGCTGAGTTCCCTGAGAGCTGAAGAATTGTAAAGAGACATCCCATGTAGGGTTGATTGCCCCAAGGTCATTCACTCTCTGCATATTGTCTAACTATGGGTTCACATCTGCTGTGGAGGAAGTTTCTCTGATGATGGCTGAGCAAGGCACTGATCTGCTACTCCCTGGCTGGAATGTAGGTGTTTCTTAGCCAGTTTTAGTTCCTCTATTGAAAACTCCCTATCCCATTTTTTTTTAATTGAGTCATTGGCTTTCTTGACTGTTTCTGGAGCTCTTTGTGTGTTCTAGATAGTAATCCTCAGTGAGATGTCTAGCTGACAAAGACTCTCTGACACTCAGTGGGTTTCTTCACAACTTGATGAGCTCCCTCATTATTCAGTCACATTTTAGTTTTGTAAGGTCTTACTCATCATTTGTTGGTCTTAATTCCTGAGCAAATGCAACCTTTATTCAGAAACTCCTATCTTAACCCTGTATCTTGTAGGGTCTTGTATATGTTTTCTTGTAGCAGTTTTAGCATTTCTGGTTACAAATCAAGTCTTTTATCCAGGTGGATCTATTTTTTTTATGATGGTAGATATGGGTCTAATTTCATACTTCTGCATGTGAACATTCAGTTTCCCCAGCACAATTTATTGAAGATGTCAATTTCTCCAGGCTATGTTTTTGGCTTCCTTTGTCAAATATCAGATGACTCTAATTACATGTCTGGGCCTGCTGTTTTATCTTATTGACTAGTCTCTGTTTCTGTACCATTACCATACCCTTTTTATTACTAAAGCTCCATCCTACATCGTGACATTGAGAATGGCAATCTCTCTCTTACAGTTCTTTCTGCTCAGAATATCTGAGAAGTATTTTCTTGACTGCCAACTGATGTAGGAATGCCCAGCCTACTGTGAGTGGTATTATTCTTCGGCATGTATGCCTGAAATACATTTAAAAAACAAAGGAAGCTGAGCATGAGGTAGTGAGAAAGCCAGTAAGGAGTGTCCCTACATGCCTTTTACGTCAGTTACTGTTACCAGGTTCCTACCATGGCTTCCCTTGATGACAGACTGTAATCTCCAAGTCAAATAAATATTTTCCTCCCCATATAGCTTTGGACATGGCTTTTATCACAGCAACAGAAAAAAGCAAACTAGTATACCATTAAACTTAAATACTGGCTCCTTGTGGTACCACGGTACCTCCAATCAACACTAAAACTAACAAATGGCCACCAAGGTCTGTAAGTCCCTGGTCTCCCAGTAGGCCACACTCAGCTCCTCCTGTGTTTATTAACCTGTAAAAATAAGAGGCTGTGCTAGATATTGGGGAAGGGTCTTGATCCTATCTCAACTGGGTATGCTAGACCAAACTGACTCACCTTGGAAGTCCTTGCCCTCCCTGGGGAATGGATGGGGGAGTGGAGTTGGGGCAGGCTGAGGGAGGACTGGGAGGAGAGGAAGGAAGGGGGAGCAGAGATGGGTATGGGGGGGGAAAACCTTTTTAAATTAAAAAAGGTTTAAAAATAAGAGGCTGTGAATGAGACATGGAAATACTGGACTGGCAACCTGAATTAACTAGTCTGGAATATGCAATGCAATCATGCAATAGAGAGGCATAAGGACTGGAACAGGGTATATCAAATCTAAGTATAAACTTTGCATTCTACTCTAGCTGGATACTGGTTCCCACATCTTCTCATTCTTCCTGAGAGCTCAGAAACCTGGGTTGATATGTGAAATCTTCTAATATTTATGTAATATTAAATAATCCAAAGAATCAAATGAAATTGAGAACTAGAAGGGAGAAATGTTCCTTCAGATAGGGTGCTGTCAGAGGTCTTTGTTGGGTGACACAATCTTTAGTCTTGGTTTCTGTTTGGATGGCTGAGTGGAATCCATGAACATCACATGGCTAGTCTCTTCCAGAACACTTCTGTGTGACTGGGTTTTCTAACCTCTTGATTCTTTTCTTTTCTTTTTTTTTTAACACTATTTTTTTTTATTCAGGCACAAGTGAAAACTGTCCAGATACATCCTTAATTTCTCTCCAGAGCAAGCAACTTTCTTAGTTATTTTTCTATTGCTATGATAAAACACTATGGCTAAAACAACCTAGGGAGGAAATGATTCATTATACTTACAGTCCTTGATCCAGGGAAGTTAGGGTAAGCACTCAAGGTGGGAACCTGGGGGCAGGAATGGAAGAAGAAGCCTTAGAGGAAACTGTTTACTGGTTTTCTCCTTATGGTTTGCTCAGCCTGCTTTCTTTCACAAAAAAGAAAGGATTTTTTCAGGACTGTTTTCCCAGGGATGGCACCGCTCATAGTGGGCTGGGCCTTCCCATGTCAATCACCAGGGCAATACCTCTACAGTCTTGCCTACAAGCAAGGCATTTTCTCCATTAAAATGCCTTCTTCCCAGATACTTCTACATTTGTGTCAAACTGACAAAAAACCATCCAGGACAGCAAGCATTCGAATTTCAGCATCATTTGCAATCTGGGTATAAGGAAATTCCCTAAGTCATCAGAGACCAATTCCTTCCCTCTTTAAATTTTCTTCCAACAACACATCTCCTCCCTCACATTTCACCATAATCAGCAAAATAAGACTATCCAGTACTTTAAGTCATTTTCTTAGAATTTTTCAAATCAATATCCAATGTTACTTACTCCAGGTTCTGCATCCTGCATAACTGCAGGACACAAACCCAACAAATTTGCTGCCACAATATAAAAAAGTTTCCTTTCCCCCAGGGTTTCTTCATGTTCCTCATTTGTTTCTAAATTGTTACCCGTGGTGTGTATCCCTAATGTCTCTATTTTTGCCAACAGTTTTTTGAATGAAAGTGTCCACATCTTATATTGTAATATGATTCAGCCTTTTCTCTGTCCTGTTTCCATTGTGTCCTGCACTGTAACATGTGGAATCACTGACATCTATAATACTAATAGTCTACTGGACACAATCTAGGCATTGCTCTCATATCCTCCAAATTCTTCTCATTTCTGCCTACTGCAAATTCCAAAGTGATGCCACATTTGCTTGTTTAATAACTACCTTTCTAGGTACCCACACCTCTGTCATTTAGCCTTATGCTAGAGAAGAGAGCCAGTGGAGGAGCACTGTGCTGAAATAAACTGATTTGGAGGACTCACACCATAAATGATGATGTCTATAGAGGAGGCTGTCAGGATCTGTAGGCTGGGGCTTATTCACACAGGATGAAACTGAGCTGGAGTCCTCCAATAAAATTTCCCCTGTGAAGCTCTAGTTCTGTTCTTAATGGATTCTCATTGATTTATGCAGATTTTTAAAACTTGATTCTTTTCTGGGGCCACCTGAATATGGATCTTACAATGTTTAATGTTGGTTGTCAATTTGATGGGTTCTTTACAAAGGTCTCCGAATAGGTTAGTATGTATATTTCCTAGAACTATTGAGACAGATGGTTGTAAAACAGCTCTCATTGAGCCCAGGTCTGGCTTAGAGTTAATGTGACTCCATAACAAAAAACTTATCTCTGAAGTGTAGATCTCATATACCCTTAAAGCACATGACTATTCTATTAGTGACCATAGGATGATTTCCAAAATCATCAGAATGACAGGTGTGGTACCTCCTGCAGTTGACAATAGAAAGTATTCCACCCAGCTTGGTCTTTTTTATTGGGGACCAACTCCATGAAGGAAGAAACTTCCCAAGAAAGTAAGGTTTTTAAAGATTAATCATTGGAAATTTTCACAAATGACTCGTCATTAGAGATAAATTATTCATGATCTCCTTCCCAACAAGGATGTATAAATGGATATATCAGAACAAAGAGCTCTGAACAAAAGCTGAGACTCCAGCTGCCCAAAACTGGGCCCCAGAACTTCCTGGGAAAATAACACATTCATGCTCCCAAAGGAGCCACAGTGCTTTACAACGCGGTTTTTACAGTGCCATCTAGTGGAAGTTAAAATTATTGCATAGCAGTCCGGGTGCCTGGGTTCTACTCCTTGGCTCTACCACCAGCTCAAACAAAGCTGAGGATTCCAAATTTAAAGTTGTAGACTTTTGTTCAGCAGCAAGTAACACCAACTATAAGTTTGCCATTAAATTTAACTGTAAGTCTACTAGGTATAAAAAGGAATATAATGACAGTTACTTCTCAGTGCTGATATACAGATAAACATTTTTAAGCGCTGGAGCTGTATGTGGACAGAGCACTGGGTTCTAATGTGAGTCATTAACAGGGAAGAGACAGAGTGGGAAGGAAATCTTAAACCTGAGAACAGCAAAGAAGGCAACAAGGAAAGGTGAGCTGGTCGTGTGCCTCATTAGAGTGTCCCAATATCACTGGTGAATGGCCTAGTACTTGGGTACTGGCTTCAACTGAAAGTCAGAGGTGGGCTGTATCACTTAGTGATGGTATAACACCCTGGGGCACTTAAGCCAACTCTTGCTGGAACTCTATTCCCACCTAGAAAAGGCTCTCAGCCTCTTAGTCTGCCTTACATGGAAATTCTTAAGAGATATGAGGAAACAGGGGCAGCCTTGGTGAGGAGATTCTTTAGGGTGTTAATTACCTTCTCTCCACCACAACCAAACCCTCTGCTTGGTTTTTGTCTTAGCTCAGTTGTTTATTTCTTTGAAGCACTTGGCTCTGACACTCTAAATTAACCTAATTCCTTCCTCCTCAATTTTAAATTCTAATATTCTCCATCCCAAAGAATCAACCAGATTCTATCTGAATGTCCATGACTAATCAGACATTTGCCCTAGAAATTTCTCAAAATTATTCATGCCTATATCCAGTCTAACTCCCTCCACCCCTTCTCTTCTTTTCAAAGATGTTTGTTGTAGCCATGATGATATCAGCCGGTTGCCCTCACAGGATGACACAGCTTTCTGGCTTTTTTCCTGCTCGCTGAAGTGAGGAATACCTTGTACCTGGGGGAACAGTCAAGGACAGCGTCTTCATTCTGTGCTGAGAAAAAAATAATTGTATGTCCCCTGGTCCTTTGTAAACATTTATTTCTTGCTAGAAATAAGTGCTATCAAGAGAAACCAAAGAACCAGCCACCTAGCACCAGTTTTCTTCACCTTTGGCATTGCTCTGGTCCTCTCAGAGGTAAAAACAACATTTTCCTCACAAAGGTGATTTTCTCCCCCATGAAGACCACAGACAACTGAATTGATTTTCAGGTCAAAACAATTTTAGAGTCTATTTATCTTCTCAGGATGTTGTCCACCACCAGCTCACTCCGCCATCTCTTTGCTGTGGGTTTGTTGTAATAGAGAAGATTGTAGGCTTTCATACTTGAAAGATAAACAAAACCAAAATTCTCCTTTCTTTGCTGAATGCACCCTTTGCTTGAGCCTCTGAGACAATGTGGTATCGGAACAAACACTAGCGTTGAGGCTTTCCCTGGGGAGTTTTAATAAAAAAGAAAACATACAAAAACAGCTTTCGAATAAAATGTAGTGGATGGTAAGAATAGTAAGAGGAAAGCATTGTAAAATAAGCACCTTGCTTTCTTCCCATAAAAATATTGAAAAGGAGATTGTACTGATTAAAAAGCAACCCCATAAGAAGCCGTTCACCTTCACCTAGATGCACAAAAAAGTGACTTCTGTGTAAAAAAGTCAAATACCATTCTGTACCTTTCTGAGGTATTTTATATCAGCACATATGAACAAACGTCATCTTTTAAATTACTAAATATTATAAATTTTTTTGAATATGTCAAAAATTCTGATATTTTTCAATTATTTTAGTAAACATCTACTACAAAACATTTCAGTGAGCATCCTTTAAAATAAGTCATTGTCCATTTGAATAAGTAAAGTATATAACACACTTAAGTAGGAAGAGAGCCAGATTGATTGGAGAATGAAGACAGTGACAAGAATCAGCAAGTGTAAAGTGAGAGGACCGAGCAGACACCATAACAGGCTGCTCATTTCTGCTCTCAGAGATCAGGCTCAATTCCAGTTTCCTGAGACTGAAAAAGCAGTTTCCGAAAAAGTCACAAAGGATAATCAACCTCCAATACCCCCTGACAGCAGGGACATGGAGCCCTGGACAGTTAGGCCATGCCTAAACCACAGTCAGAAAGCTCAAAGTAATAATCAAATAAGGACAAAGCCTGGGACTTGACCAGTCTGCCCCCAAATGGCAAAGCTGCAGCTTTAACAGCTCTGAACTATCCTTGGCCAGTTATAATGTACTAATACTTAAGCCAATCATACTTTAAGTGACCTAAGTGCTCTAGGACCTCCCATTGGCTGTGCTTAAAAGGAGCCTACATGTCCCTCTGGAAGTCATCACCATTTTCTCTTGGTGTAGGGTGGCCATTCCCAGCATGCTGGAAACTTTCTCGAGATAATAAATGTTCTTCCTGATTGCATACATGGATGGTGGTCTTTGGGGGACTTTTTTCAGGACACTAACAGTGAGTCCCTAATATATATAATACATAAACACACACATATGTACACATATTCATAATTTTTTGTTTGGTTTTTAAGACAGGGTTTTGCTGTGTAGCCGTAGGTATTCTGGATGGAACTCACTGTAAGCCAGACTGGCCTTGAACTCACAGAGATCCCCCTGCCTCTGCCTCCAAAGTTAAAGGCATGGGCCACTATGCCCCAGCTTAGCTGAATCTTTTGAAGAGACTAAAGAATAAAAACACTACAGTATAGCATAAAAGTACATTGATCTTGCTATTTTAAAATTCATTGCAAGTACTGATGATATGTCATTACAGTTAAGACTACTATTGTACACACCAAGGTTTGTTTCCCTTGATTTGCCCAGAGATTTGCCCAGAGGGCAGAGAATAATAGACAAAAACAGGAGAGATAGGCTACGGAAAAGAGATGAAACATGGGAAGGAGGCTAGTGTATTTGTCCAGTGGTGGGGTGGGGTTGGGGTTATATAAATATCAGCCTCTAGATAAAGAGGAGACAGACATGGCCTATAGACAAATGGTGGTTAATAAAAGTAAAAATGAAACCTTTGTGTTAGAATATAAAGTATTTGGTTTTAATTGGGTATATTAATTAGGTAAGCCAAACAGATTTTTGATTGCTGAACTTCAATACTTCGATAGCGGTACCTTGGTAACCAGCCTTGGGAAAAGGGGTAGGTCAAACAAAAGAATAGACTTTGGGGAGTAGCTTTAGAGACATAACCTAATGGTTTTTAGCGAGGCAGAGGAAATGGGGAGAAAGGCAAGACCTGCCAGAGTCACATGTTCAAGTGAGCTAGTGTTTCTTCAAATTCTTTGCATTCCATAGCCTTCTTCCTTAACCTTAAGTTTTCTGTACACTTGTCATCTAAAGGCATCCCAGGTTCTGCGTTAGGAAACAAAGTACTTCTTGAATTTCCTATGTGCTACACCCAGGCACACCACCCAAGGCTGTCCAGCACCTCCTGTGCTACTATGTACCTGACAGATGCAAGCAGCAGGGTGGGACACTCTACATCCACTCTCCACGTACTGTGCTTCTGGGAGGCAAAAATGGGCATAGTTTATGGACCTAGGAATCTCCTGTTCAAGGGCTTGATCTTATCCCTTTGTCTTTGCCGACTTTCTCCTTATTCACCTTTGTCTTTCACTGACTTTCATGCTGACAGAGCTGTTGTCATTCACTGTACCATTCAATCTGCCTTATATTTTTTATTCTAGATTTTTTATTGATACATGAGCAAAAGCCTTTTGAGTTTGGAAAATTCTTTATTCTTTTCTTTTTCAATCTTTAGTTTATATTGTATTGACTCGGTTTGGTTTTAGCTGTGGTCTGAAATAGTTATTAAATTCTCTTATCAGTTTCCTAAATATCTGATCTATAGTGTATAAGAAGAGCATAAAGTTAAGCATGAATTACATACGTTCTAATTTCCATCATGAGTTATTGACTAGAGTGCAGTGTTTTTAAATGTGTTTTTTAATGTGCACAAGAGAGTGTACATTAGAAAAACACAACCTATGCTTGGTGTGTTTCTAAAAGTGACTTCGAATACTTTTACTGTTCTTTAAAACTGATATTCTTGATTAAATTTTAAAAATAGACAACGTTAACTTACATTTTTGTTTGGTTTGGTTTTGGTTTTTGCAAGACAAGGTACTTCTACATAGTTCTGGCGTTACTGGAACTTACTCTGTACACAAGGCCAGCCTCAAACTCAGAAATATGCCTACTTCTGCCTCCCAAGTGCTGGGATTAAAGGCATGTGCTGCTACCATTCAGCTCATCTACTTACTACTAAAACTTCTGAACTTCTATTATTTAGGATATGATAAAATAAAGGAAGAGTTTTTAACATTTTGTTGCATTTTTAACAGATACAAATGTTTTAGAGTAAATAATATAAAAACAATAAAATTATTATACAACATGCCATTATAATCAGACTAAACAGAAATATTTCTTAAATTCCTGTGAGAATTTTAAAAGTCCTTTTAGAAGAAAACAATGATCATGAATATTATTATAGCAGGTTAAGTCTTACAATAAATGAGAAAATTGAGATAAGTACATTTTTAAATGGATTTACTAATATATTGATTTAAATATATTAGTAAAATATATTTAAATATATTCGTACATATAACACCAGTAGCACAGACATTAAGAATAACAATCAATAAGTGGGACCTCCTGAAACTGAGAAGCTTTTGTAAAGCCAAGGACACAGTCAATAAGACAAAATGACAGCCTACAGAATGGGAAAAGATTTTTACCAACCCTACAAGTGACAGAGGACTGATCTCTAAAATATATAGAGAACTCAAGAAACTAGAGCCCAAAACATTGAATAACCTAATCAAAAAAATGGGGCTCAGAACTAAAAAGGGAATTCTCAGCAGAAAAATTATGAATGCCTGAAAGACACTTGAAAAAGTTCTCAACATCTTTAGCCATCAGAAAAAAATGCAAATCAAAACAACTTTGAGATACCTCCTTACATCTATCAGATTGGCCAAGATAAAAGACACAGATGACAGCCTATGCTGGAGAGGTTGCAGAGCAAGGGGAACACTCCTCCACTGTTGGTGGGAGTGTAAACTTGTTCAGCCACTCTGGAATGCAGTATGGTGGTTTCTCAGAAAACTGGGAATCAATCTCCCCAAAGACCCAGCAATATTACTACTGGGCATATACCCTAAAGATGCACATTCGTACTCCAAAGGCATTAGCTCAACTATGTTCATAGCAGTATTATTCATAATAGCAAGAACCTGGAAACAACCTAGATGCCTCTCAACTGAAGAATGGATTAACAAACTGTGGTACATCTATACAATGGAGTACTACTCAGCAGTAAGAAAAAATGATATCCTAAAATTTGCAGGCAAATGGACAGATTTGGAGAATATCCTCCTGAGCAAGGTATTTCAAACCCAGAAAGATAAGCAGGGGATATACTCACTCACTAGTGGACTCTAAACAAAAAAGCAAAAAGCAAAGCATGTCCAAGCTGTAAACCACAACCACTGAACAGCTTGGGATCTAAAACACCTTTGACTGGCACCTTGGAGCCCATTCCCTCCAGAGAAACCCCTGACTCAGTCTTGATGTGGGGGTGAGGAAAGCAGATCTGCCTGGAGTGGATGTTGAACTAAGCCACCTTAGAACCTTGAGACCTCCTGCCCTTGCTGGGGAGGAGATGAACTGATGCAGAGAAGAGTGAGTGGCTGAGAGGGGTGGGAGGGGGAAGGGAGCTTGAACAAGGGGATACATGGATTAAAAAAATATATATGCATGACCTTTTTCACAATAAAAAATTGTAAAAAAAATAAATAAAATACTTTTAAAAAGAATATTCAATAAATCTTTTTCTATGAATAGAAAAAACATAAAGCATAGTACATATTTATAAACAACACATTTAAAAATAAATTATGATTAGTTTAAAAAGAAAGTCACATCACTTTAATGAGGAAAAGTTAAATATATATATAAAAGCATAGCTTTCTGAGATAATACTTTGTTAACTTTTAATGAAATATATACACTTCAAAATCTAATGAACTCTAAAGTAAGAACAGTAGAGTATTTAGTAGCTGTCAAAACCTAATCTTTAAGAATAGCATATAGTGAAGTGCAAAACTGCACCATACAGAGAAACATTCATGAATAATCCAGAAAAGTAAAATTATAATGTGTTACCTCATATGACGTAAACTAGAATTTAACCCAGAAGGACATAATTGACTAGAATCAATTTTTCGTGGTAATTTTTAAATGAAAAGAAAGTTATAGATAACAAATATTTTCCTGTTTTTTTCTGAAGGGAAAATATGTAGTTTCCCAACAACACAAAAATACAAGTAGCTATATGAGGCATGCTAGAAATATTCTAAAGGGTTAGACAGATTTTATTTCATTACACTAACAGACACATAACACATTTAAAGATCTACAATGACAATATTTAATTGCTCACTCTGGGACATTTATGGGGGGGATGCACAGACTAGAGAAAGATTTCTGATTTATTGTTGTTTTTCTCATATGGAAAAACATGCCAGTAGGTACAGAATTAATTAAATAATAAGGGGTCACAATTTGGGACTCACTGGTTTAATAATAATGCAGTGAATACAGAGAGTCCCTGGTAAGAATGAAAATATCTATCTTTATTTGATTTCCTTTACACCCCCTGATTGTTTTCCTTGTTCAGTACCAGAAGCACACCAGTTCCCTAATACAATTCTGCATAAACATACTTACATATATCATCTTCTATGTCTGCCAGCCAAATTTTATCTCTGTAAGTCATACCTGCACATGCTACTAACCACCAGAGCAAAACCACATTTCTTGGGCTAATTTAGAAAAACACAGACTGTGTTTCCCTGGGGAGATGTGAACAAATACCTATTTATTCATTCCAATTCAGTGAAAAATAACTTTATAAAGCATGTTCTGATGATTTTTCAGAATTTTATTGCTGTTATAAATGTCTCAATTTTCATGCCTAATTTTAAAACTTGGTTCTTCTAATTTTTTTGTTGTTGCTTGGATAAAGATTTGTCAATCTATATTATGTTTCAAGAGAACCAATTCTATTTAATTATTTTTTGACTTTTTTATTTAAAAGTTTTTTAATTTTGCATACCAACCACAGTTCCCCTTCCCTCCCCTCCTCTTACTAGCCCCCACCTTCTCCCCACCCTACCCCTCATCCACTTCTCAGAGAGGGTCAGGACTCCCACAGGGAGTCAGTATAGTCTGCATATCAAGTTGAGGCAGGACTAAACCCATCCACCATATGAAGGCTGAGCAAGGTATCCCTCTATAGGGAATGAGCTCCAAAAAGCTAGTTCATACACTAGAGATAAATCCTGGTCCCACTGCCAGAGGCCCCATATTCTGCCCAGGCCACACACTGTCTTCCACATTCAGAGTGCCTAGTTCAGTCTCATGCAGGTCTCACTCACAAACATTCATAGCTACACCCAAATACATTTTACCAGCTCTCTGATCATCCTTTAGTACAGTCAACCTGATAAAAATTGGCTATCACAATAGGTTTCATGGTTTTAGTGAAGTTTTAGTCTCACAGAAAAAAATAAGCAGAGTGCACAAATATTTCTTACCTACCCCTAGTCCTCATATATGTACAGCCTCCCTCGTTATCAATACTCCACACAGGAATAGCATATTTATTGAAATTGATGAACTATTAATTTAAATTTGATAGTTTAAATAAATCTGTCGGGGCTGGAGAGATGGCTCAGCGGTTAAGAGCACCATCTGCTCTTCCAGAGGCCCCGGGTTCGATTCCCAGCACCCACATGGCAGCTAACAACTGTCTGTAGTTCCAGTTCCAGGCAAACATCAAGGCAAATAAATAAATAAATAAAGTTTAAAAAAAAATAAAATAAAATAAATCTGTCATCCAGAGCCTATAGTTTGTTTTAGAGTTCATTCCCATTATTTCACAAATGTCTAATGACATATTAATCACCTTAGAAATCCTTTGTGCTTTAATTGTTCATTTTTCTATTCCCACAATCTCTGGCTACCACGGATCTTTTGCCTTTTATATAGAATGTGATATTGTTGGAATAATACTGTGTGTAACTTCTTCACTAAACTCCTTTCATGTATTTTCATGGCTTAAAAAAGAAAGAAAGAAAAACACAGACTGTATGCTCCCATTGTAGGCACAGTGATCATTACTTCAGGCTAGGGATCTTGTTCTCTATGCTGGCTAGTTTTATGTCAACTTGACATAGCTATAATCATTTTCAAAGAGGAAACCTAAAGTGAGAAAATGTCCCCACTGTATTGATCTGTGGGCAATATTATGATGCATTTTCTTGATGAATGATTATGTAGGAGGACCCAGTTTACTGGGGGTTGAGCCACCTCTGGGCTGGAGTTCCTGGTGCTATAAGAAATCAGAATGAGAAAGCCATGAGATTGAGCCAGTAAGCAGCAGTTCTCATAGACTTTACATTCGTTTATGTCTCTAACTTCCTGCCCTAGCTTCCCTGGATGATGAACTACAAGCTGTAAAAGATGAAATATGCCCTTTTCCTCCTCACGTTGATTTTGTTCATGGTGTTTTATCACAGCAATAGAAATCCTAACTAAGACATTCTTCTCTTTTCTGCACCAGCCTATGTACTTGAAAATAGTTCCTCTAAATGTTTTTTTTTTTTTTTTTTAGCCCTATGGACTTTCAATTTCTAGGAGCAAACCCTTGACTAAAACAAATCTCTCAGGCAAGCATCAATCCTTGCATTTGTATATCTACCTTTATATGATAGATATGTCTTGATTAGGTCAGCCTCTTGCTGTACCTCCAAAGGATGGATTATCTTGTCTAGGTTAAGTGAAGTGAGAGGATCCAACCTCCCTGAATGTCGGTGGTGCTATTCCCTGGGCTGAAGTCCTATTCTGCACAAAAGAGCAAAAGCTGAGTGTGGACATTCATTATTCCTTGCTTCCTGACTGCGGACACAAAGCAAGCAGCTGCCTCAAGCTCCTGCCACTAAGACTTTCTAGACAGGATGGACTGAGATTGCAAATAAACCCTTTTCTTACATCTCTTATTTGTATATTTGATCAAAGCAACAAGAAAAGCTGTTGCAGAAGGTTTCTCATGCCCATTTGGGCCAGAGGTTTAGGCCTTGCCTAAGGCAGCTTTTTCCCCCAAAGATATGAATCAGATGCTTATATTAACCTCATACTGTTTGTCCCATGTCTCAAGCACATTACTAGCTAGATCTTTCATCTTAATTCAACCCATTTCTAGTAATCTACCTGCCACATGGCCCAGCCGGCGGCTCACCTGGATTCCTTACATGTCTCTTCTTGAGGGATCAGATGGAGACTAGCTAACTCCACCCTCCTTCTACCTGTCTAGCCTCTGATTCTCCATCCATTTCTACAGGGCTGTACATAGGCCAAACCAGTTACTTTATTTACATCATACCGAGAACATTTCCACCACAAAAAGCAACAAAGGCAGAAGAGATGCAAGGAGGAGCTGCAAAAGAGATCACTAAAGATCCAAAAGAATGCATACTGGATGGAATCTCTGATTTTTAATACAATATTTTAAATTTATTCTTTGAGAACTGCATACATGGATACAATATATCTCATAGAGATACCCTTCTACCTCTTCATCAACTCCATGTAGGCCACACACCACTATATCTCCTCCCAACTTCATGCTCTCTTCTTTTTGTTTCATTAATAATTCATTGAATTCAGTTGGTGCTGCCTGCATGCCATCTACTAGAGCACCCATCCCAAAGGAACAAATATGCTCCCTCTAGCAGAAGCCAAAAGCTTCTCAACTAGACATGGGGCCTTGTGATTGAGCCCTCCATGATTCATATGAGAATGTTTACTAGTTTGATCTTGTCTAAGGAACCGCAACTACTATGAGCTTTTAAGTTTATCAGAATCAAAGATGCGTTTATTTCTTTGATAAATGAAAAAAAAAGCCTCAGAAATGGTAACCATCTGAGCAAACAAAAAGTAAAACTCTTTCTTTTTAAATATTTATTTACCTTACTTTGGAAATAAAAGTGTACGGATGTTTTGCCAGAATATATATCTGTGTATCACACACATGCTTATTGCACAGGGAGGCCAAAAGAAGATATAAGATGCCCTGTACTGAAGTTACAGGTGATTGTAAACTGCCATGTGAGTGCTGAGAATCAAACTCAGATCCTCTGGAAGAGCAGTCAGCACTCCTAACCACTGAGCTAACTCTTAAGCACTGTCTCCTTTCTTAATTACCTTAAGATGCATACATCTGTTTAAGGCTGATATTCAAATACTATTGGTCTGATCATAAATGTGATTGTAATATACATACATGAAAATAAACATTTGCAATATTTAAATTAAAATTATTAATATACATTAGTCTCTGAAAACCAAGTTTGTGTAATAATAGCATTTCAAAACTTTTGCACAAGGCCTGGGTTTTCCTGCTCTACACTTAAGAATAGGAAGAAAAGTAGTGTTTTGTTATTGCCAATGTCACTAAGACAGCTTTTATTACTCATTTTGAGATGTTGATAAACATTCAGTCAACTAGACAATCTGAATCCAGCACCAAAAAGGACAGTGCTACTGGTTACCACCTCTTCAGTGGAGCATCTGCACACAAATTTGCTTGACAAAGCTAAGGTTATCAAGTATGAAGATGCATAGATACTAGGATCTAAAGGTAGGGGGTTGACCAGATGGCCCCCAGTATAATCAAATGTCTATTAATGGTAAACTGCCTTGATAGCCTTCCCAGTGGGTCTGACAATGTTTTTCTTAGTCAAACAGCACTAATGGACTCTTAAAGTGTTCTATGTTGATACTATTTTATTTTTTATGGACTCCATGAAGTTCAAGGTGGTTTAGAGCAAAGCTTGTTGTGGCTGTATTTTCTAGTTACTGAAAGACCCCAATTTTTTCTCACCCAGATATTAGCATACACAGCCAATGGTTCCTGAGCTCAATCTCTTGATAGACATTTCATTAAATTTAAATTTAAACATTATTTTATACCATAGTTCACATAGTTACCCAGGAACAGCAATAAGAGTTTATGAGCAGAAATTAGATAAGAGATCCAAACATAGTCTTCAACCACAATTTTTATTATTTACATGCACTGTTCATTATTATTGAAGAACTTTAAGCTTCACACAAAAATAGAAATTCAAAAAGAGCACCAAGAGACACTGGGAATTCAAAAGATTACATCAGACCCTGCAATTGAGCTGAAACTATGCCTCCTCTCAGAGTCTGGTTCATAACCTTACTTATGTTTTGTTGGCCTTATTTTATTAATGAAAATGGATGCTCTTTTGTCAGACTAACTCTTTCATGCTTTCTTCCTCAAGTATCTTTTTTTTCCTTTCACTCATTCTTCCCTCATTTATGTTACTTTCCTTTCATTATGTGACGCTTATTTTTATTTAAATATGATCTTATTTACATATATACTTAGTACCATTAAAAAGATAGTGCACTTTTGTCATATCAAGGTTAAAATCTAAAACTGAGATCTCACTATTTGTTACTGGATTGAACAGTCTCTTCACTTGTGAGTTCTGTGTTTCTAAATAAAGTTACTAAAAGAAACATCCAAGTTAGATAGGGCCAAAGAATATTTCCTATTCAGAGATCACAAACTACTAAGTCTTACATAACTAGATAGGTAAGGTTTATTTTTTTTGTTTTGTTTTGTTTTGTTTGTTTTTGTTTTTTTTTTCTTTTCCTTCTTTATTTTGTATTTATCAAAAAAAAACACAGTAAAAAGAATTTAAAATGTGGAAGAGTTAACAATAGCTATACAGAGGATAAGAATGATAAGCATGGCTTATCAAGGGTAGAAATACAAATAAGATTGCTACACCTATATTTTCTTTGTGTTCATCTTTCCCTCTGAATTTTTTTCCATCCCTGTATATCCTTATTCAAGGTCTCTTCCCCCTCCCAACACATCTGGTCATTTTTTTCCTCTGCAACTCCCCATCCCCTCCCTGGGCAGGGAGCAGACAGTCCTATGGTCCCACTGATCCAATAATACTTAGATAAGTCTCCACTTCTGGCCAAATCCAGTTTTCTCCCCCCTCCCTCAATTTAATTTAATTCTTCCAAAGAACTGCTACAGCTGATAAACACCTTTAGCAATGTAGCAGGATACAAGATAAATTCAAAGAAATCAGTAGCCCTTCTATACGCTAAAGATAGAAGAGCTGAAAAGGAAATGAGGGACACATTACCCTTCATATTAGCTGCAAATAGTATTAAATACCTTGGAGTAACTATAACCAAAAAAGTAACAGACCTATTTGACAAAAATTTTAAATCATTGAAGAAAGAAATTGAAGAGGATATCAGAAAATGGAAAGCTCTCCCATGTTCCTGGATTGGTAGGATCAACATAGTAAAAATGGCAATTCTACCAA
>PVIH01026115.1:0-19371 GCA_004025045.1 Sigmodon hispidus | reverse complement strand
AGCTACTTTCTAAACCTGTGAAGGAAGAAAGGCAGGAAGGCAGGCCGGAGGGAGGGAGGGAGGGAGGGAGGGAGGGAGGGAGGGAGGGAAGGAAAAGATAAAAGGAGAAAGGCCCTTCCCTTTCTCTTTTTGGGAAGTGATCTTAGACCTTTGCTTCCAGTGCTTCACAAGAAGTCACAAAGTTCCAATGCTCAGTCTGTTGGCCACTTCCTGTTTGTCCAAAGGGGAAAGCAATAATGCCTATGGTGGCCTAGTGGCCCAGCACAGCCAGGGTCAAACTCTGGTGGTGGAGGCTGCTTGATTAAAAGGAGGACAAGTTGAAGCTCTACACACTGTGGCAGCTCAGCAACTGAAAACACAGGAGTAAGGTGGGCCAGCCACAGGTGGGAAGGAGGAAGCCAGAATTTCTGGTAATTCTGCTTTTCCTCTCTCGGCTTGGCATCTTTCAGATGATCAATATTCTCAAATTAGTAAGTTTCTAAGATTAAAACCAGCAGCAAATAGGCTAGATATACTTATTTATTCATTTGATTGTATTTATTTATACATCTGTGTTTTACAAGTTACTATCTCCAACAACTAGTTGACTCGGGCACATGTGAGCACTCTGCAAAGCCTGCTTTTCTGCCACATAGATAAGATCCCTAGTAGGCACGTTCAAAAGAGGAAAAGACAGGAGTTTTAATTCTGTTTCACTGCTAACAGACAGACTTCTTCCTGGTCTTCTTTAGGACATTAAAAGGCAAATGCCCACCATCACACATATGGATGCACTCAATTTGTTTCTTTCATCTCACACAGCTCTGGCTGTCCTGGAACTCACTCTGTAGACCAGGCTGGCCTTGAACTCACAGAGGCCTCTGCCTCCCAAGTCCTAAAATTAAAGACATGTGCCACCACCATCTCACAACCCTCCGCCCCACCCTGGTGAGACATGGTAATTTTTTAATCAAATATTTTTTAAAGAATTGAAGAGAAAGCACATGAGATCTTCATATATATAGAGTTCCACCTATTTCTTAATTTGCCTATTAATATGCCCATTCAAAATTTAAAACCTGATTTTACCAGATAACTACCGCATACCTAAGGAGCTTTCCCCTTAGCTATATGGAAACAATGCAAGTTGCGAACAATACAGATTCTTGTGCATGGATGTATTTAAAATAATCTGCTTTAGCAGGATATAGCAGCACACACCTATAATCTGTTTAGTGGAAGCTAAGGTAGGGGGGATGAAAAGTTCAAGGCCAGTCTGGGATTCATGTACAGACTGACTCAATAGAAAAAAAAAATAAAACATTGGTTAAATGAACCTCTCAGAAGACTAGTCAGGCACAGAAGATAAATATCACCTGTTTCAGTTTTGTCTTTCTTTTCATTTATTTGTTTGATTGTGACAATATGATGAAAATGGCCTCCATTGGCTCATAGTGAGTATCACTATTAGGAGATGTGGTCTTGTTGGAGGAAGTGCATCACTGGGGTTGGGCTTTAATGTTTCAAATGCTGGAGCGAAGCCCAGTGTCTCTTTCTCTTCCTGCTGTCTGAGAATGGTGTCTCTTCACAGTAATAGAAACCCATACTAAGACAGAGGGTCTCACTCAGTAGACTTAGCTGGCTTGAAATTCACTATGTAAACTAGTCTGTACTCAAGTTATAAACCTCCTGCCTCTCCCTGCCTCTGCAGTATTATATTTACAGATGTACATCACTATACCTGGCCCTAGGTTTGTTGTTTGTTTAACAGTGTTTCATATCAAAGCAAATAATGTAATCATTTTATAATGAAAACAATGGTGGCGCATACCTTTAATTCCAGCACTTGGGAAGCAGAGGCAGATGGGTATCTGTAAATTCAAGACTAACTTGTTCTACATAGAGAATTTCAAGATAGACTGGGACACACAGAAAGACCCTGTCTCAAAAATAAACAAAAGAAAAGAACAAATAAGTCCACATCTGTGCCTATTTGCCTGTAGTCTTAGCTACTCAGTGGGTGGGCTAAGACAGCAGAATTTCAAGTACAAGGCCTGCTTGACCTACTGAGTGAGTTTAAGCTTAATTTAGTGAAACCTCCCAAAATAAAAAAGTATATATCAAGCATGTAATACCAGAACTCAGAAAGTAGAAACAGGAGGATCATAAATTCAAAGTCATCCTCAGCTATAGAGCAAGTATAAGGCCAGACAGAACTACATGAATTATCTTGAAAATAGTACATAATAAAATAAAAATAATAAAAACCAGAAAAAGTACTAGGAATGTACTTTAGAAATAGAGTGCTTGCCTGGGATATAGGATGCCCTAAGTTGAATTCTTAGTACTGCCAAAAAGTAAAGTCCAAAACTGTTAATAAAGACAATCTATATTTAAATCTGTCCTACAGTCTATGTCTATTAATATTCTTGGCACAATGTCTAGCTCAGCACTGTGAAACAGATGGGAAAATTCCTTTAAATTCAAATGAGAAACATCCCTTAACAGTAAGGTGATTGTTGTGAGTGGTCACATATGCCTTTAATCCCAGCCCTTGGGAAAGAGACAAATCTCTGTGAGTTCAAAGCTAGCCTGGTCTGCATTCCAAGTCTTAGACCATCCAATATTGCATAGTGAGAATCCCATCTCAAAACAAAACAAAACAAGGTACCCTTCCTTCAGGCGCTCTGTTTCATGACATGCAACCTTACCTACTAAGCTTAATATTATGCCTTCCAATGCTATCTACTTCTCTATCACTTCCCATAAAAGAATTCTATTTTGACTAAAACATGCCCATATCTGCAAAGATATGCAGCTCTGGGCTCTCAGGCAGCTGTGGAGTTGTCTATAGTACCAATTGCTGTTGGATCCTCCAAGATGATCTCCAGGGTTTCCCTGTTATCCAACCCATCTATGCCTGGCTCTGCCCCGACCTCTTCAGATTTGATTACATAATTCAGTCCTGCCTACTGGCTCTGCCATAATGAGCACTACACATACCAAAAAGATTTTCACTAGGTAATGCCTCAAATATGTACTCTACAGCCAAATTCTGGGCTGCTCCACAAAGGCAGATTGAAATGCTCACACAGCTGCCTATTAGAATCTACTAAAAGCATTTATTTCAATATTCCCCCTTGGCATGAAAACTACTGTGTGAAAACATGGAAAGAGGGAATGGAATTGGACTATGATCAGGCTGCACCCTCACTCATAACTGGGTACTCAAGAAGAACAATATCTTTCCATCCCTTGGCACTATTACACTCTACTCTGCCAGGGCCCAAATAAATCTATGCTAGGTGATTTTCAATAGACTATGGAGTTGTTTGACTTGCTGGCATATCTATTTAATGAATACTAAATATTCATTAAATGTATAATGTTCAACAAACATTTCTTGAGTACTTAGTCTGTTCTAGGCACTGTACTATAGAGGCTATATAATGAACAGAAGGAACCAACCTCTGCTCCCATAAAGCTTACACTTTAGTGGTTCAGCTTATACTCTAGTGTCTTAACCTGGGGTATCAACTCCTTTAAGATCGTATCTCAGATATCCTGCATATCAGATATCTGCGATACATAACAGGAACAGTATTACATTTATGAAGTAACAATGAAAATAATTTTATAGTTGGTGTTCACTACAACATGAGGAATTGTATTAAAGGATCAGACATTAGGAAGGTTAAAAACCACCGGTCTAGTGGTTTCAGCTAATACAACACAAAGAACATAATCCCGAGAGTGGTCTCAACTTCAAAAAACAGTTTGTTTGTTTTTTTTTTTTTCTGCAACTGACTTAACTATATGACTTTTCTTTTCTGGTTTGTTTTGTGACAGCATCTCACCTATCCTAAAATGGTCTCAAACTCAATAAATATATGAGTATGACCTTGAACTTCTGATCTTCCTGCATCCACCACCTGCATGCTAACACTATATGTGTATACCATCATGCATAATGTATGCAGTGCTAGGGATCAAACCAGGCACTCTACTGAGCTATATCCCCAGACCTACTACAAGACTTTGAAAAAGACCCTTCTCATTATGTTTCAGTTCACCAAGACATCATCCACAGATTAAAATAATGTGCTTCCTTACAAAACAAAAAAATCAAAGGATAAAATACAGGTTTGCAAATAACCAAAACAGCAGCAAAAAGCTATGTGTATTACATGGCGAAGACAAAAAGCATGCTATGTCAGGAATATCTAGCCAGGGATAAAGGCTGTAGTTCAATTGATAGAGTACTTGCCTAGCATGCACAAAGCCTTAGTAGGTGGAATCCCCAGCACTGCATAAACCAGGCATGGTGGCGCATGCCTGAAATTCCAAAACTTGGGTGATAAAAGCAGAAGGGTCAGGAATTCAGTGTCACCCTTAGTTACATACAGAGTTCTGGGTCAGGCTAAGATACATGACACCCTACTGGAAAAAAAAAAAAGAAAAAGAAAAAGAATATCAATTCTGCAAAGACCTTGAAGTGGGATTGGATGGTTCCCTCAGAAAGTGTTCCCACATAACAGTTGGAATGAGCAGGCATCTTAAAGCTGCATAATCAGTGACAGACATAAAAATGTTCTAACAATACATAGCAAACCTGGGGCTAGGAGACCTGGAAAGATCCCAGTTTCACTGCAGCTTCTATTAATACTTCTACTTTTATCTCAAAGAGAGTTAGAAACTTTCTAGTACCACTCACCTGCTGCTAAAGAGCTAAGAAGGAAGCACCTCCCATCCCAGCTACTTGTAGACATTCTTGAGCTGGGCCAGTTGGAGCCAGGCTGCACATACTTCCTTGTAAAAAGAACTAGGCTACGAGGTTCCTTTGTGGGCCTCGGGAAAGCTGTAGCATCTCTGCACTCAGAAAGGCATATGATAGGATTCACACAAGTGACAGAACTTTTAAGAGGCTGTTTAGTAGCAGGACATGGTGATTCTCTTATCTACAACCTCAGCATTTGGAAGGCTGGGGCAAGACGATAACTTTTTTGACCAATATTCTGTTACACATAATGAGTTCTAGGCCATCTTCAGTTATAAACTGAAATCCTGTCTCAATAAACAATAATAATAATAAGCAAAACCATGGTGAAGTAGCACAGTGAACAAGCACATATAAGTCAAGATCAGAATGGCTTGCCTTTCTATGTACTGACTCAGGCCCTTCTTCATTATAGCTGCTAATATTTCTATGTGCTGACTCAGGCCCTTCTTCATTATAGCTAATATACCACTACACTACTCCAAACACAGACACACAGACACACACACACACACAGAGAGAGAGAGAGAGACAGAGACAGAGACAGAGACAGAGACAGAGACAGAGACAGAGAGTTTTGTCTGTTACTAGTGCCTTCCATGGGTCATGCAGGATCCCTTGCATATACTGCTATTGTTTCTCCCTCTCTATGTCTATTGCTGACTTAAAACCTTTCAAAAGGTTTGTCCATGCTGAATATGGTAGCACACACCTGGAATCCCAATACTCAAGAAACTAAGCTAAGGCAAGAAAATGGGCCTGGGCTACACAGTATGTTAGGCCACCTTGAGCTACAAAGTAGGGCATAGAGACCTATGGGTAGGTAAAGTAGTACAGGCATGTAATCCTGCACTTGGTAGATGGAAACAGGAGGATAAGGAATTCAAAGTCATCCTTGTATCCTTGGCTACATACTAAGCATAAGGCCACAATGGACAACAATAAGAGATCCTATATCAAATATACATTATAAAAAGAAAGAAATTTTGTGTTATGAAATAATCTTTTTGTACACTGTGAAGATGTGTCTTTGCCAAGATGCCTTCTGATTGGTTTCATAAAGAGCTGAATGGCCAATAACTGGGTAGGAAGAGATTAGGTGGGGCTTCCAGGCAGAGAGAGAGAGAAGAGGAAATGAATCCACGAGATGTCAAAGGACACAAAGAAGAAACAGGAGATACAAGATAGAAAAGAGGTAAAAAAAAGGCATTAGGCAAAATGTAGAATAATATATATGGGTTAACTTAAGCTATAAGATCTAGTGGGACAAGCCTAAGCTATAGGCTGAGCTTTTTTCATAATTAATAGTGTCTCCTTGTGGGTTTGTGTGTGTGTGTGTGTGTGTGTGTGTGTGTGTGTGTGTGAGCTGGTGGCTCAAAGAAAAGTCTGACTACACTTTATATTTCTCTAACTTTTATGTGTCTCTGCCTAGAGACAGACACTTCTTGCAGTAAGGGGAGCTAGAAGCTTTTAAATCCATGACTTTTTCAAAGTAAAAAAAAAAAATGGAAGTTCAACACATCTACAAAAACACCTATTCATTGGATGGAATTTTATAAAGCCATTAAAATGTTCTTGGTTTTTAGTTCAGGTGTCACGTACCTTAAATTGACCTAAAACTCACTTTCAAGCAAAGGATGATCTTGCACTCAGTCCTAGGCCTTGCACCACCCAAATATTTGGGGATCACAGCATATAACTACTATAACCATCTTCTGCAGCACTAGGGATCAAAACCAGGGCTTATTTCATGCAAACACTCAACCAACTGAGCTACAACCCCAACCCCAAAATGTTCATTTTTAAAAAACAATGCCCAGGAGTGGTAATGTTCATCTGTATTGCCAGCACTTCAGGGTCTGAGGAAGGACAATTTCCCCAAGCTCACGGTCAGTTTGGACAACACAGTAAATTATAGGATAGCTTGGAATATCAAGAATATTGAAAAAATACTGGGAAAAATGTGTGTTTTTCCTATCATTTTTGTTTTAGTGATGGGTAAAGAAGCAGGAGTTCTTATGTACAAATCAATGTGTCATAGAAAAACTAAGGTATAAATGTAACATACGACAGGAAATATAGATAAGAACTAATACATTAAAGTTAGTTTTGGAAGGATTGTTCTTTGTGTGTACTAAACATTCTCATATGCCATAGGAAATTTTACAAAAAGAGGAAATACAAAAATAAGGCCATTTTTTTTCTGTTTAACTATACATTATTTTCCTTTGGTGACCTGCTTACATATACTCTCTCAACAAAGCCATTTTGATTTACCACTTGCTACTAACTGGTGGATCCCATATGAGGACTATAGAAGAATGAGATGCTGCCAACAAAGGAGACGAAACTGCCTTTATGACCCAAAAACCATTCCAGCTCAATGCTGAGAAAGAAGCTTCTTCCAAACAGCATTATCCAACTTTACTCAAGTAAGTCATCTCTAGGTAAACTGCCTAAGAAAATTGTTCCTAAAAAGAAGACAGTTACCAATACTTCAAGAGTCCATGAGGTTCATGTTCGGGGCCACTTTCCAAAAGGCTAAGGTACAACATGGGATTCACAAGCAAGTAGTGAGCCAAAGGCAGAGAAAATGGAGAGGAAGTAAAAGAAGATGTCTTTTCTTATGCTGTGTCAATGTAACATACCTTCACAACAAACTCATAATTTCATCACCTTTGACCTATAGGCCTA
This sequence comes from Sigmodon hispidus, assembly GCA_004025045.1. NCBI lineage: Eukaryota > Metazoa > Chordata > Mammalia > Rodentia > Cricetidae > Sigmodon > Sigmodon hispidus. Next base: position 11,921 of record PVIH01026115.1, on the reverse strand, counting down.
ACACAATATTCACATAATGCAGGATCAGCTGAAAGCCCAATGCTAAACATGGAGAGCATATGAGGGGGGACTCCTTGGCTAGAAATTGTTTTTCTACATTCCACCCAATGCCACACATAAAGTTTTTCCTCTACAAGGGAAGCAGAGTCACCAGTGATTCAGACAAGAGGAAATCTTAGTAATTTAAAGCTCAAAACAGAAGTAATCCCATAGCCCCAAATCACTGTTGAATAAAGAGAGCGGAAATAAGATCTCATTAGTATTCAGTTTTGGTTTGGTTCTTCCAGAGAGAAGTATGGCCATTTCAAGGGTCTTCTATTCTCTCTGGAGTCAACAATAACCAAAAATAGACAGCAGCTCTAGTCTTCTGTGTGAACACAAAGGCCTTGTCCAAGGTTCACTGTCAATAGCTGTTTCCCCAAGTCACTGCCCCACACTCCTAGAGTCTATTTACATACTAATATCTGGGAGGAAAACATCCTCAATGTCATAGTAAAGGGGACAGGACAACTTCAAACACTCACTGTTCTCAGTTGTTACCTAAACATAATCTTTCTATTCTCTTGAAGAGTAAACATATTGTCAGAATATCTGTTTCACACAAAGAAATTACGGCTCATGAAAATTATTTGTCCAATTTCACCCAGGGAGAGGCTAAAATCAGATACCTTGATTTAGCCTATTACTACTTCCACTGTACAATTTCTACTAAAAAGCAGGAAGGGGGCACAGCACTGGATGATGTGTTAGCTATCACTTGCACCCACATGGTGGTTCACAACCATCCTTAACTCCAATTCCGGGGGCTATGATGGCCTCTTCCGACTTCCTCAAGCGCCAAGGCTGCAAGTGGTACACAGACATTCAGAGGCAAAACCCTCATATGCACAAAATAAAATTTAAAAAATCTGAAAAAGAAATTTTAAAACAGGAAAAGAAGACAATGAGACAAGTGCCTGAGACTTTATGCATCAAAGCTCTACTCCTGTAACCTAATCTGAGGCCTGGAAAAAGAAGACAGATGACTTTGACTCAGCTCGAGAAAGCAAAGTGAAGCCTAAGCATACAATAGGCACATGCCAGGGTGTGGCCTTAATTGGAAGACTTTACCTACTCCAAAAAAAAAAAAATACTTTCAGAGGCTTAAGAGTCCTAGCCAGACCTCACTCCCTATGCTCTTTCAGGCCAAGCAAGACCACACTTGAGCTGTCAGAAATCTTGGTAAGAAACTAAAGAGGGGTAACTATGCAGAGACAAGAGGGCAAGAAAAGATAAGAGAGCAGGGTGGAGAAATCACAATCATTCCAGAACTCTTTCTCACTTTACATCCCTCCTCCTTCCTCTTGGGGCTCTAATTAAGAAGAAAAGTTTATAGGTAGCATTCTAAACCTTGAAGAAGGCAGTCCCTGTTATGAAGAACAGGAGATTAGTTGAGGTGAGATGGGTATTGGAGGAGGGCAAAAATATCCAAATAAGGTCACTTGACTGGTAGAGAATCATGAGGAATGGTTCCAAGAAGGTGACATCACAGGGAGGAAGCCTTTAGTCACTGGTTTCCTCTGGCAACTGGCCTTTGGCCAGGAAGCAAACTCCCAATCCTAAGAAAATGCCTAGGTTATTGCAGAAAGGCAAATAGGCTAAATTGTTCCCAGACCCATCTCAAATGCTTCATGAGCACCCTCCAAGTATCCCAGGTAGAGAAGTAAAGTAGCTCTGAAGTAAAATGGCCCATATTTTTGCCCAGTGTATGCTAGATTCACCATGCCCTAGGAATCAAGGGCAATAAAGAACCTGGAAAAGGAAGTTCTATGTTTACACATTTGTAATGTTGCTGATATTTTCATGCTGGATAAAAAGCAAATCCAAGGCAAAAGGGCCATATAATTTTAGTAAAATAACATCGGCACATTTGCCAGCCTCTCATAAGTATCTACTATGATGATTGAGAATGTGTTTAGCTTTTTGTAAATCCTTGAAAATAGCAAAGACTTATGCAACCTAACTAATGACAATCATACTAGATGTTTCCTTGACACCTCCAATCCCATCTCACAGATTAATTAAAGATTATAACAATCAAGAAAGAGCCTTTAGGTGTACTTAATCAAATACTTAGCCTGAGATTTTTGAAAAAGGACTGGACCCAGGGGTGGGGGTAGATTAGAACAAAATGGTAAGAGAAGAAATTATTTCAGCTATCTCAAGAATAATGTGGCTTTTCCAGGCTTGATAGCACATGCTTTTAATCTCAAAATTTGGGAAGCGGAAGTAGGTAGATCTCTGTGAGTTTGAGGCCACAATGGTCTACATGATAAAACTCTATCTCAAAAGATAATAATGAGGCTTCATCCATCTTTCTAAGGTAGACCACAACTTGAGAGAAGAAAATTCTTACCATGCCCCATTGATAAGCTTTATTCACTCTCACTGGTGTTGGCTCCAATTAGCTCCCAAATATGTAACCAGATGTAATTTTTCAAGACTCTCCTTTGTCCTGTATTACCAAATGCTTAAATCTCAACTCTTCCCAGAATCTCTGCCTCACTCAGTACCATATAAATTTTCATCATTCAGACAAATTTTCTATCATATTTCCACAAGTGAAAGATAAATTTGAACAATATTAGATCTGCTATTTCTGTTGGAAATATTAAGTTTGTGAATTCAAGGTGCCCATGCTGTAGGAAGGATCTGGTTAGAAAGCATCACCCTCCTCCATCTGTCACAAACCAGCCCTAAGATCTCATCCCTCCATTTTCCGCCAAACATCTCCTCTCACAAAAGAAAGCAAATGGCATAATAAAAAGTCTTCAGTGAGTTCTATTTCCTGACTTTGTTCAAATAAGCATGAAAGAAGGAACTATTTTGCATCATGTGTGCATGTAGACAGACATGTATGCATGTGCATTTCTGCATGTGCACACATTCCACAAAATGCATGTGGAGGAGCAGCAGAGGATAACCTCAGATATCCTTCCACCTTATGTAGGAGAGCATCTCTCTTGTTTCTGCTACTTTACTCCAGGCCAACTGGCTCATATGCTTCCAGGATTTTCCTGTCTTGTAGGAGAAGCTTTGAGATTGCAGCTGTACCCTTAATAAGGGTTTCGGGGGTCCAGACTGAGAGCCTCATGCTTCCATAGCAAGCACTTCACCCACTGAACCCTATCCCAGAGCCATTTAGAAACCTACTTGAACAAAAAAAATAACAGATTTTATTAGAATCAATTCACCCAGTTTCAGAAAACTCAAGGTACAGTAAACTTTACAGACTTTTTAAAAGGTTGGCCAATAAAGAAAGGACTATTTCAGAGGGAACAAGCCTAAGATCACCTGGTTTACACTCTTATACAAAAGTCCTATCACTTTCTCCACCAAAATAGCCACTGGCCCCAAGTACATACCACTAATGTCCCACTAAACTCCTTACTAAGATCTATAGAAAATGCCATATGTGTGCTTATGAAAAATACATGCATGGCATTTTTTAACCAAACTGTTTCTAAGAAGAATGAGTTAACCATAAATCTGCAATTAAATGGAAAATTTGTAAAGGCATGTATTCTCTATTCATTGTGTTTGTATACCATACAGTAATATTAACAATTCAATAAATTATGAAAAGTTTCTAGTAGATGGTTGGAGTAATCAGTAATAACTGGTGATTGCATTTATATCATACTGTTAGATGCTAGGCACAGTTATAAGAATTTTACATAAATCATCTCACTTAATCCCCACAACAACCCTATGAAGCAGATATTATCTTTAAATTACAGTTGAGGAAAATAAGGTGCAGAAATAACCTAGTGAGGCATGTTTATTCCACACCTGTGGCCCTAGCTAGGAGGTCAAAATAGAAAGACCAATTGAGACCAGAAATCCAGAACTGCTGGAATCTGTGTCCAAGCAGTCTAGTTCTAGAGTCTGTAATTGTTAATACTATATCCTTTCTGAGAAAACCTGAAATGTCATTTTTTTTTTGATAACTACCTTCCCCAGACTTGACCCATCAGCAGAGCACCTAAAGGTGAGTATTGAGAACTGAGGTCAGTTGACTCCAGACTATATTGAAATGGTTGCTACAGCAACAAATATTGTCATCAAATTAGAAAAACAAGTACTATAGTGTACTTCTAATGTAAAAGATAGGTCAATCTTTAATTCAAACAAGTCAAAGAGTGATAAGCATGGAGGTACAAGTCCATATTCCCAACACTTGGGAGATTGAAGCAGGAAGGTCAGAAATTCAAAGCCAGGTTTGATTACATAGCAAGTTCAATGCCAACCTGGGCTCATAAGATCTGTTTCAAAACAAAAATGAAAAATAAAATACAAGGGCAATGAGTTGGCTCAGCCAGTAATGGGGCTGGCTACCATGCTTGATGACCTGAGTTCAACATGGTGGAAGGAGAGACTGACTCGTCCTCTGATGTTCCTACATGCCATGAACTACGTTATATGTGATTGGCCTTGCACATGCACATGCCCAAACACAAACACACACTCACACACACATACACACACACACACACACACACAGAGAGAGAGAGAGAGAGAGAGAGAGAGAGAGAGAGAGAGAGAGAGAGAGAGAGAAATAATTTTAAAAGATTCAAAAACTTCTGTCATGGTATTATCATCTATAATCAAGCAATTGGAGCGGTAGAAGCAGGAGAATTAACAAGGTCATCCTCAGCTATATTAACTAGATCAAACTCAACCTGGACTAGAAATCCTCTTTCGGGGGCTGGAGAGATAGCTCAGCAGTTAAGAGCACTATCTGCTCTTCCAGAGGACCCGGGTTCAATTCCCAGCACCCACATGGCAGCTAACAACTGTCTGTAGTTCCAGTTCCAGGCAAAACACCAAGGCAAATAAGTAAATAAATAATAAAGTTTTTAAAAAAAAAGAAAAAAAAAAGAAATCCTCTTTCAAAGAAAAATATGACTCTTAGGACAGTAAGGTCTGATCTCAAGGAGGAAAATAAGAAAATAATCTGTTCCCTATGTCCCTTCAACCATCTGTCTTCTACTGCCATTTACAGCCAAGATAAAGTGCCTATCTAGGAAGTATTACAGAGTTCCCAAGAGAAGTCCAGGATGTGAACTATTTCCATCTTTAAAAGTTCCTGGGGATAGCTATACATACAGTCACTATGATGATGGTCAAGTCACCCCTCAATTGAGTCAGAAAACACTAAGAATCCTCCCTTAAAATGGCATCAGCCAAGATGTCCTGGACCTATTATCAACTCACTCAGATCTCTTCCTTATTGTGGCCTTCAATGTCCTTATCTAAAACATAAAGGCTAAACTAGAAGGCCAGCTGAGATGCTCTGTAACTCAACATACTCTTGTGAGAAACCCTGGTCATACAAAAAAATAACTGAATAAAGTTAATCTTGGTGCTGAGGAAGCTCTGGGATGCTCCAAGTACAGATGCATTTCTTTGAAATGCTGCACCCCATAGTACCTATTCCTCAGTAGTATACACCTTAGAAAACGTGTTTATCTTCATCATCTTTTCAATATGTACCAATATTTCTAACTACTTGACTATATTTAGAAATAAACCTGAGATAGGTCTTCATAACTGCCAGCTAGATATGGTGGCACATACCTGTAATCCCAATACTTGGAGATGAAAGCAGTGAGATCATCCTCCTCTACACAAATTCAAGGTAAGCCTGTGGAACTTGTCTCAAGAAAGCTTTCTCTCCCCCGAAAAAGGAACCTTATCATCTCTCCAACCTTTCAGTAAAACTATAGGAAATCTTTAGTGTAGGCACGTACAACGTGAGAAGAGAGGTAGAGAAACCTACACAAGATTTATTTACTTCTTTACAAAGATAGGGTTTTGCTGTTATTCAGGCTGACACTGAACTCACTATATAGCCTATACTGACCTCAATCTTACAACATCCTTCAGCCTCTGTCTCCAGAGTGCTGCAATCACAGGCATAAGCCACAGCCAACTCTTATACAGCTTTTCCTGTTCGGCTAGATCTCTTCAATAAACTTACCACCTTCACAATGTAGTTTCACTTGGTTTCTTTCTTGCCTCAGTGAGGAAAAATACAAAGCAGCCCAAACCTCAAGACACAACAGAGAAATAGCCAAGAATAATCATGCCAGTGTTGTTGGCCAGATCTAATGAAATGAAGCAGAAACTCAGCATTCTAAGCTGGTACTCAACAAACAATACTGCAGAAGACAAGATAACACTTTTCAGCAAACACTATCAACTGTGTGACTCTAGTGGCCTCTGCACCTTGAAGGTGCTCACATTCTAAAGAATGCCTAAAAAATTGGCATATGAAAACAAAACAGCCAAGGCTATACCACTGTACCATCAAGGCTGTCAAGAAAGTCAGTATTAGAAGGGTCCCTAGAGTTACGTATTATTGGTACAGGTCCCTTATAACAAACTGGAAGAGATCCTGAGAGCCTACAGAAAGGAATTAGCTAATGGCCCACTTTGAATAACTTTTCTGTTGCTATTTTGTGACAAGGTCTCCTGTTGCCCAAGCTTTACTCAAATTCACCTTATGATAGCGTCTCTTGTTGCCTAGTTTAGTTTATTTCCATTCAAGTTTTGCTGCTGTGAAACAACTTTGATAAACACAATTAACTTAAACTCAGTTGTATATATCTGTAGATTTAACAAAATGTTAAAGAAATTGAGATGTGTAGAATCTTCCTGTCTTCTGCTTAATATGACAACTTAAGATATTTTCAGAAAGCTGAGGAAGGAGATTCTCATACATTCCAGGCAGGCCAATATGGAACACCACCACTTTGGGTTTCAAAAACAAATTTTAAAAAGATACCTGCTTAATTTTGGAAACAGACTCAGTCAAGACTTAGAATTTTAGTTTTGGCGCATACCTATATTCATAGAACTTCTTTAAAGATCCTAAAAACACTTTCAAGATTTTTTTCTTAGTTTTTTTGAGACAGGATCTCTCTGTGTAACTCTGGATGTCCTGGAACTTGCTCAGTAGACCAGGTTAGCCTCGAATACACAGAGATCTGGCTGCCTATGTCTCCAGTGTACTGGGATTAAAGGCATGCAGCACCACCAACCAACTTCAAGGAAAATTTTCATTTGTTCAAATATAAATAACACACACTAAGTCTTGACAAATCAAAAAACATGTCATCTCCTTATATAGAAGGAAAACAAATATTTTAAGTTCAGTTTTACTTTCTATTTCCCAATACCCACCATCCAAGTTCATGAAATGCTGAGCTAACCCTCCAAACCAAGGATTCTTTTACCACAAATAGAATGTGGCATTGAAAAGTTTTTCAGCTCTATCAAGCATGAAGTAAGAGGGATGAACAGCAAAGCCAGTCAGTTATGAAAAACCATCCTCATCATGACCTGACCAACGGACAGCACCAAAGAAGACCACCTTTGTACTGTTTGTTTGTTTTCCCTCTTTGGAGACAGAAGAATGAGGTGGGGTAGCAGAGAGAAAAGTTTGGGAGTTAAGAAAAAAAATGTGATAAAGTCAGTTCTAGCTTTCAAAGATCAGAGTCAGATCTATGTGTCCTCGAAGGTCAAAGCCAATGCAGCCATGAAAAGCCCAACCCTGAAAGTGCAGTTGGTAGCCAGTTCTCCCCCTCCAGGGACCCTTCATCTAGAAATTCCAATGGGGGTGGGGGTGGACTCCCAGGAATATACAATGGGACCTAAGAAAGACTGTTGCCAAGCAACACTATTAGAACAGAGTTCAGAATAATTGTAGCTGTCATCACTTCTCATCCATAGAGAATTAGATTTGGAAGCATGAGGAAAGACCTCTAAATGTCCCTTCCATTTCCTCAGTAGTAAAGCAGTTGAATGAAAATAACGAACCAAATGACACCACCTTTGGGGGGAGGGGGTAAACATCCTCACTCTGTAGCTCAAGCTGGTCTCAAACTCACTATAATCTTTCTGCTTTCCAAGTGCTACAATTATAAGCATGAGTTTCCATACCTGGCAACACTATCCATATAGGATGCCATTACAGGCATTTAGAAAATAATGCAATAATGGCCACCTGATCACTCACTCAAAGAACAACCATTCCCCAAGATTAAATGAGATAAAAGACTATTTTGTGCCTTGACTTTGACTTTTTCCTCCATGTGAAAGAGATTTTTCTTGGATAAGTATAAATGAAATCCCCAAGATGGTTCCTGTTCTGTTTTCTACCATCTAAACTTTCACAAAGGCTTTAGCAAAGAAAAAAAAAATCAAAAAAGTCGAGAAAAGCTAGACGGTTGTTAATAGCCATATGTTATCCTACTGTGTGGTAGGCTGAGGTGGGAGGATACAGAGTTTAAGGTCATCCTTGGCTATGTCCAGTTCAAATCCAAACTAAGCAACAAGAGACCCTGTCATAAACAAAACAAAGGAAGAGGCTTCCTCGCTGGCTCAATGGATTAAACCACTTACCAGCCAAAGCTAGCCACTTGAGTTTGATTCCCAGATCCCTCAGTGAAGACAACTGACTCTTGAAACTTTTCCTTTAATCCCAAGATGTGTACATGTGCACACACACACACACACATACAGAGAGAGAAAGAGAGTGCAATAATAATAACAATAAGTTAAATAATATTCTAATGTGGGAGAGACTACAGCAGTAGGATGGCCCAGAATCAAGACCAACTTGGGCTGCACAGTAAGACTCTCTCTCAACACAACAAAATAGCCTTAGATAGTAGGTCACACCTGTAATTCCAGGAGTTGGGAGGCAGAATTAAAGAGATTGACTGTTTTTACAAAGTTACAAAGCAGCCTATTCTATAGGCTGCCCAGGGCTAGAGAGCAAAAACTTGTCTCCAAAATGGAGACATTGAGGGCAGGGCAGTAGATAGAGACAGAATTTTCTCACACAAACCTTCGTTCCTGATCCCTTGCCCCACCCTCAAGTCTACAGGCAGGGCTGGTTCAAGGGTTAGAAGCCTGAAATTCTGCCCCCTATTCGCCAAGTACCGCTTTAGTGCCACTTCAGTGGCTCAAGCAATGCTAGGAATGGCAGGAAAATAAACAGTTCTTAGCCCCTGTTAAAGTTTAGCTGAATCCAGATCCAGACATTTTCAAATACATCAAGAAGCTGGACTCTGTGTCTGCTATCACAGATGATACCATCAAATGACCACTCACTACTTTTTCTCTAGCCTGATGATCAAAAGCTAAAAATCCTAAAAGATTTTTTTCAAGTCTGATCCCTGAAGACCTAGACTCAAGTTGTAGCCTTCCCATTGGTATGCTGCACCCCGCTCATGGTCGGTCCTTCCCTACCAATTTCCTCATCTATACCATGGGAAGAGTTGGAATTGGGAGCTGTTCAAGTATGGTGGCATACGCCTCCAATCCCAGCCTCTAATCCCAGCACTTAGGCGGTGGAAGCAAGAGAATTAGAAATTCAAGCCTAGCCTGAGATACATGAGACCCTGTTTCATAAAACCAGCAAAGTAAATAAATATGCAAATCATAACTTAATATATCATAATGCATGAAATAAAAGACTCAAAACCTTGACAATTCACAATCTCTTTTTTAGAAAATACAAGAGAGTCTCCAAAATCTGAGTTTGTTTGTTTGCTTGTTTTAAGTTAAAAATGGAAGGGAAAGGGAAAGCCCTTCTAAAAAAATATTTTTGTTTATTTTATGTGCAGGATTGTTTTAGCTGCATGTATGTATGTGCACCATATTTGTGCCTCATGCCCAAGGAGGCCAGAAGAGGGAGTCAGAGTCCCCGGAACTGGAGTTTAGAAACAGTTACAAACTACCATGAAGGTACTGAGACCTGAAGCTGAAAGAGCAGTGTGAGCCTAACTGTTGAGCCACCTCCCCAAGTCTCAGCAAAGACATTTAATTTAGAATTGTCTTCTCTCCAGAGGGGATAGATGGGCTGGCCACATTGTGAAAGCCTGTGATCCTAGCACTCAGAGGGCTGAGTGGGGCTTTAAAATCATCAAAGACCAGACTTAGGAAACTAGCAACCCGAAAACAGTCCAAGAAACGCTTATTTGAACAGACTGAAAGTAGGTTGGCCTGGCTAGGAAAAATTGCCTACAACAGTGAAATTGACCATAACTAATACAAACGACAGCATTTGCATTTACACTACCACTCTGTATCTTTTCATAGTTTAGAATGGTCAAGTACACAATGGTGAAGGAATGAAAGCCAAGTTTGGTAATGGCTCAGACTTAAAATCTTTGCACTTGAGAAGGTGAAACAGAACATCTTCTAAGAGTTTTTAAGACTACTTCGGGCTACAAAGTGAGTTCTAGACCAGCCTGGGCTAGAATCGGACCCTCAGTCAAAACAAACAAGCCAGGTGTGGTGGCTGTCACCTATAATCTCAGCAATGTGGAGATTTAGGCAGAAAGGTTGGCAAAAATTCAGGACCATACGGCATTATGTGGGGAGTTCCAGGCTAGCCTAAGTTATAGGGCAAAATCCTGCTTCAAAAACAAAAGAACCAACCAACTAAACAACCAGCAATGGAATACATGTGATAAGAAAACAGAAGGGAAGACCAAGAGGAGGAAAGGAAGCTGCCAGAAGTCTTGGGGTGAAGGAAACGACATGTGGGCAGCAAAGGACAACAAGGTATAATTTCACATATGTATACACTTTCACAATGTATAATTTTAGAGACCCTGTCTCAAAAAATTAAAAATTTAAAAAAAAAAAAACTTAAAGACAGAGTTTTGAGAAGGCAATAAGGACTCAGCGGTGAAGCAGGAATAAAGTGGTGAGAAGAACTCTAAGCTCAGCATAGTCACAAAGACCTCCCCATATCTATTCTCTCTCCTCCCAGGCGCCCTCATCTCTGCTTTAGCATCCTAGTCACTCTCTCAGCTCTACCAGGCTCAGGCAGTCCTAGCGAGATGGATGGACAAGCAACAGACAATTCAGGAGACTCAAGTCTCGGTGGTCATCGGGCCTTCATGAACAAGGACCTGGAGTGACTTGCACAAAAGCAAGCAGAGCTCATTAGTCAAGCACACACCCCTCCCCCACCCCTCCCTACTGGGCATCCGGCCCCCCTAGGCCTCACTCCCTGGAGGCTTACGCTCTTCTAGCAACAGCCAGCGGGGTGGAGACCAGATCTCTAATCAACCACTACACTAGATAGGTGTGGCCCCCACAAGAGAAAACCCACAGCTCACAAAACAGTCCTGGGGGGATAGAAAGGCAATGTGTGTATCAGGGATGTCTTAGAGGAAGAGAAACCTGCCCTCTCCTTCAGTAGGTTGAGTGGGCCCCTCCACAGACTTGTGCCTAGTGAAGTGTTTGCACCCCTGGGTAAAAGGAAGTAACTCAGCAGATGAGCCGCTCTACATCCCCCTCATCTCACAGGGCTGAGGAGTGGTGGAAGAGGGCAGAGCAGAAGTCGGGGAGAAGGAGGGCGGCTATGGGAAAGGTGGATGGGTGTGCGGGAACCGCCCTGAGCAACTTCCTCTCTCCTCCCTGCTCCTCTGTTACCATGGGGCTCTTCTGGGACAGTGGTAGCCTTGCTCCAGAAAGGCGCCAATTCCTGGGCCGGTGAAATGTTTTCAGAAGTACAGTTCTCTTCCCAGTGCCCAACAGCCCTGAGTTTCCACTGCCTCATCCCAGAGGCGGGGAACTGGACCCTGAGAAAGGCTGGCCCCTCCTTATCCACACTTCTAGTCCGGACACCCCCTCATCCGCTAGAGCGCTCAAATTAGGACCCCCCCGCTATCCTCTCCTTAGGGCCTTGAGGGACAGCCCGGCATCCCCAGCAGGCCTGTGGCCAGGCAAACCAGCAGCCATAGGACACCAAGGATCAAACTGGAGCCCCCAGGACCTACAGCGCCAGTCCCCGGCACTCACCGTCTTCGGCATGGTGGCGGCAGAGTTGTTGGTGAAGTTTGGCTAGAAACTGT
>PVIH01026114.1:0-19371 GCA_004025045.1 Sigmodon hispidus | reverse complement strand
TCTATTCCTATTATTCTCAAATTAGGTCTTTTCATGGTGTCCCAGATTTCCTGAACATTTTGAGTTATGGCTTTTTTAGTTTTACTATTTTCTTTGACTGATATATCTATTTGAGCTACTGAGTCTTCCACTTCAGAGATTCTATCTTCCATCTCTTGAACTCTGTTTGTTATGCTTGTATCTGTGGTCCCAGCTTTTTTCTTCAGGTTTTCTATTTCCATGTTTGCCTCATTTTGTGCCTTTTTTATTGCTTCCATTTCAGCTTTTATTTCAGCTTTTAGTTCTTGGCATGTTTCTTTCATAGATTTGTTCATCTCTTCCAATTTTTTGTTTGTATTTTCTTCTATTTCTTTAAGACTTTTTTTCATATCTTCTTTTAGAGCTTCGATGATCATCAAAAAGGAATTTTTGGTGTTGCTTCTTTCTGTTTCCTCTTCATTGCTCAGTTCAGGTTTTGTATTTGTAGGATCACCACTTTCTTCTGGAGTTATCTTGTTGTTCTTTATATTATTATGTAAGTTTTTGCACTGGCGTTTGCCCATGGCTTTAGTGGTTCACATGGTTTAGGTGGCTCCTGGTCAGTTGTGGGACTCCGGTTTTTGTGCCTCCTGTCACCTCTCTGGTCAGAGTCTGAGTCTGTCCTTCAGAGACCCCTGTAGTTGTTGGTTTGCTCAGTTCGAGGTGGTGGTGGTTAGCCATGCAAATTCCCTAAGCAGGAGCTGTGTGTATGGTGACGGGAGGAGTTTATCTGCCCCTGCTCCAGAGTGCCCTGGGACTCTGCAGACAGCACTTGGTCCCGGGGGCAGAACTGGAAGCTATGGGAGCTCAACTCTCCCTCCCAGGCTGGGATATAGGTAGGCGCTGGGGCCTGGTGACCCCTCCTCACCTCTGGGCGGGGTCTGAATCTGCCCTTCAGAGACCCCTGTAGTTGGTTTGCTCAGTTCGAGGTGGCAGTGGGTAGCCGTGCAAATTCCCTCAGCAGGAGCTGTGGGTATGGTGACCAGCAGAGTTTATCTACCCCTGCTCCAGAGCAGGGTCTGAATTTCAAGCTTTAGTCCTTCTCTGTTGATTCAGTTCACCTTGGAGGTGGGTCCCAACCGTGCAAGGTCCCCTCTTTTAGGTGTGGCTGGAGGAGTACCTCACAGCCAAACCCAGTCCTGTCTGCTAGGGTGAATCTTACATCAGACTCTAGGAATTGACCCTGGTCTCAGGGAACGTCTCTCCAGAGAGGTGGTCCAGGTGCCGGAAACTGCTCACTTCTGGACAGGGTCTGAATTTCAAAGTCGACTCTGTCTATTCTTTAGGATCATATTTTACTCATATCAGTATTTTTACCCAGAGCCTAGGGCAAAGGCAAACTCCAGCTGTGGGATACCCAAAGACTACTACAATATATCAGTAAAAGGGATGATTCATAGCACAAAACAACGGATTTACCAACCATTGTCACAACAATTATTTGCTGAGATTAACAGGTAAATCGTCTAATGACCCCCAATCTAGCTTCTGGGTATTGATATGAGCTTTAGGTTTAAATAGAGGAACAGCTGGGAGAGTTGGTGAAAGGTAGATCCATTGCTTAAAGGATCTTGATCAAAGTGTGTTTGGTTTTTTATTATATTAGTTCAGCAAAACTTTTGAAGGAATTTTTGTCAACACTTGTTGAAAACAGTTTGTTATGGTTATTTCTGATCTTCAGTTAGATGTCATCACAGATGACTTCCCTTATTTGGAGGAAGCTAATCTAGTGATGCCGGCCAGTACTTGGTATCAAAATACTTAGCACTTTGTCATAAAAGTGTCTATAGATCAGGCCTGTGGCTCCTGAAATACAAGGTGACTACAGGTTTAAGACAATGACCAGAGACCTGCAAGTAGTTTGGGGAGTCTGAACAGGAGATTTTCAAAGCTGACAGCAATATGCCTTTGTCACTGTTATTGTTATTTCTGTGGAGACAGAACACAGTTTTGTAGGTTCTTCATTTTGCCAATCAAAGAATTTATGAGACCATAAAAAGGCGAATCTGAAGATGGTTTTATTGGGGTTAGATTAAACAACAAAGTAAGTGGACTGGAGAACTCAGCACTTGTTAGAAAAGGAAAGGGGAGGAGAAGGAGGCCAGCAGGTTACACTTTATTAATAGAGTATATAGATAAAAGACACTTTAAAGGACAAGGTAGACACATTGAGCAGAAAAAGAACTAGATACCCAGGGTTTTGCTTACCTAGGGGAAAGCTGTTTCTCTTAGTCTATTTGCTTTTAAGTCTATTTTAAATTACCTTATGTTTTTCTTCATGCATGTATTTTATATTGAGAATATTTTCTCAAATTCCCTCTCCCACTTTTTTCTTCCTTTTCTCCCATAAATCTCCTCTATACCCCTGGACATTTTACTTCTATTTTCATGCCACAGACAGACATACACACATATGTAAATAGTTTAATCAAGATATGTAAAATCTAGGAGCATGAATGAAAGAATACGTACAGTATTTGTCTCTGAGATCAACTGTGGTAATGCAATATTGTGAAACTGTCTGTTAAATTCTAAGAAACTGGTAGTTTTTCTGTACCTCATTTGGCAATTTGCTATTAACCAAAGTTCATAACAAATTTTGAGGTCACTTAAGACTTAAGATTGTTACTCCTGTGTACTTATCCTGTTTGTTTACCCTGCCTTTAAGAGAAGAGTGTAAGAACCAACCTTACTTGTTTTGGATTTCTCAGCTAATCAACCTTTACTTTACAACCTAAGCTAATGTTTAGCTATAATTGTTAATTTTATACTTTTCCATGCCTCTTCCACAGAGCAATTCACATGTGTTCTGATAATTATTTGCTGAGAACAGAAAAAAATAGAGGTTAAAAGCAATCATGAAATAAATATCAACCATAAATATTGAACCCAAGGTTTAGACTTTGCTTGTTAAACCATGGTGTTTGAGTATTGTTTGTTATCTGAGTCAGTTGGAGTCAGTGACTTAATCCTTTTTAAAACTTATTCAAGATTTTTATATAATATTGTCCTTTCTTTCCCCATGTGACAAACTGGACACAGAGAGAGACACCCAGGCATAGACAAAAAATAAAGTGACAGGGACTGATCTTAAAGCAGCCTTCAGATAGGTACAGACTTAGACTCATAGAATGGATAGACAGGAGGTTGAAGACACAGAGAATACAAAGCAGGGAGTTCCATTTTTGGGCCTGCTGTTGATTAAATGACAACAAGAAGTGTTTTGGGTTTTTTCCTTAATGAGATACCACTCACTACTGGTGACTCATAGTCTGTCTATTATTTTGTTTAAAACAACCACACAACCAAAATTTTAATCTTGTTAGTATCCAATAATTTCTTAGCTTCTGTAAAACTACATGACTAAAGAAAATCCTGAATACTGCTGCCTCATCCTGACTTTGTGAAAAGGTGTTTAACATGCCTCTTTCTAGTTTTCTTTTCCACTTAGAGTAGAAGGTTAGGTTAACTGTCTATTCAACATCAACATTAGCATTTGATAGACTGGTGGCTGCTGTGCTCTACTTGATAGACCCCAGAGTTCAGGGCAGGTAGAAAGAATGAACCATACACTAAAAGAGACCTTGAATGAATTGACCTTGGAGACTGGCACAGACTGGATGGCTCTGCTTCCCTTTGCAGAAACTACCCTTATCAAATAGGACTAACTCCATTTGAAATTGTGTTTGGCAATCCCTCCCCCCTCACCCCCAACCTCCAGGTGGACTTGCTGGCAGAACTGGATGACCAAGATTTTCTCAATGCTATACGAGGAGTCCAGGGGGTCCAGAAGGAACTGTGGCCCAAACTCAGAGCCCTCTATAAGTCTGGTTCCTTCCCTATTAGTTTCAACCAGGAGACAGGGTCTACGTTAAGAGAGTAACGTAGAACTTGGAACCCAGATGGAAAGGAACTTATATCCTTCTGCTGACCACACCCATAGCCATCAAGGTTGATGATATAGCCACCTGGATCCACCATTCCCACACCAGGCCAGTGGACCCTGTCACATTCAAGGAAGATTTCCAGAATGAAGGATGGGAAGCTTCAAAAGACGCAGACAACCCCCTCAAACTCCAAGTGCAGTGGCGAAAGCAGTAGTGTGGCTGACAGGAGAGTTCCATGATTGGGACTCTCAGGAACCAGTCAGGGGGGGACTGTAAGGACCTGGATTCATCCTGGGGGCAGGGCCCAGGTCTGTGAGTGAACTTCCACAGCAGCCAATGGATTAAAAGGTTGGATTCTTGCCAGAAAACTCCAATGGCTGCTGCACCTTACCCCTTTGCCCAATCCTGGAACATCAAGGTGTGTCGCATCTTGATAATGTAGGTTTTTCTTTTAAAACCCCCCACCGGTTGGGGCAACACTCTGTTACCCTCTTCTGCTGTGCAGAGCTAGGTGATCAGTCTAGGTTCTCATTCTCTGTAGGTAGCAATAAAATCCCCACTCATAACAACGTGTCCAGCCTCCCTGGTAGAAATTCTTACATGTGGGCATAAACGTTGAAACAAGTGAAGTCCAATTTTGTTTAGAGAGGGGAAAGCCTTACATACTTTTTCCCCAGACCCTCCTCCCAGCCAGAGGAAAGGGCTTTTATTTGCTTGTATCTGCTGCTGTGGCTGTAGCTGTGGCGAAATACTCTCTCACTGATTTGGGTCACCTTGTATCAGGACTCTGCCCTTGTTGTCAAGGTCGCAGACAGATCCCAGATGGGCCAGTGAGGAAGTGCTAGGAGCACATGTTTTAAGGCACCAGTCATCACCAGTTTGTACTGGCTAAGACCAGGCCTACCTACCTCCAGGTCCCTAGAAGCCTCTAGGGCCTGTATATTCTACATTTTATATAGTAATCAACATCAGTGACAAGAAAGGATCACATTGAATGGAGGCAAAAATGGTCAGAGACTTATCACCATTCAGTGATTTCTCAATTTCTATACAGCTATATGACTAAGCAAGATTCTGAATATTGGTCACTCAGGCAGAAATCTTGTCTCACCTGATCCTTTCCTCTGAGGCGTTGACACAGGACAGTGCTTCAGCATGGCAGGTTTCTTCTGGCTGTTGGCCATGATATCTCTGAGATCCATTTCTTTCTACCATTTAGCTGTTTTTCAGGAATTTCTCAAAAAAAGAAAAAAAAAAAAAACAGATCATCTGTTTCTTTGCTTCCTCTGGTTAACTTTTGTCCCTAACCTTCAAGTTGAAAGAGAAAAATAGAAGCTATATATGCATTAACTCTACATCCATCTTATGTGGTGGCTTTTTGTTCACATAGAAAGACTATTGTAATTCTTTGTAAGAGAAGAAGCAAATCCTCATTCTATCAACTGTCAGAAAGGGCTTGATCTGACTACTCAGTTTTTCTTTGTGTCTAGGATTCTTTTCTTCCTTGGATACTTCTCTATGGTTAGGGTGGTATTAGTGCCAACCCTTTCCATAGAATATAACCTTATTTCTGTTTAGTTTATCAGTTCAACTGAAGAAAAAAAGTGTATTCATTAAATTTATATCTAATAAAATGTTGGGATAATAAACAATAAAAGGATTAATAAAATCAGGCAAAATTCTGACCCTGCAAAGAGATGGAGATGGACTATAAATAACAAGATAAATTACAGTGCTATTGAAATACCAGTTATAGAATTTCAACACAAGGAAGTATGATATAGCTGTAATTCTGAACAAAATGCTACTTAGGGCCTTCTGATTCTAGCTGACTTTCTGAATTAACTTAGAGGATAATTTGCCAACATGTTTTTTTTTTTGAGCTGCATTAATAAATCTGAAAGCACTGTAAGGTGACACAGACAGTATGATGGATCTTATTGGATGATGCTGCAGGAGTCATGAAGAACGCGAAGCTTCAGCATGTGTGCTAAGCAGGGTTCCTAGGGTTGGTAGGTGGCTGAGCTGGAGGAGAGCAGGCTAGTCTGGAAATAAAGAACCATTTAAACAACAGCAACAATCCAGAGAGTTACCTGTGACATCATCTAGTTTTTCTTGAATAAAAATGATTAAAGATGCAAAATAGAATCTGAATTTTGAATAAAGCCTTAACACAGGGAAAAATATTAAATAATTTAAGTTAATGGTGAATATTCCAGGAATTTTGTCTGTGTTCTTGAGCCCAGGCATCAATCTTTGTTTGAGAAATTCTGTAAAGTATTTTTTAATGGGATTTATAAAACAAGTAGAGGGTGAAGAAATTAACAAAGGTTCTGTTGTAGAGTTCATGTTTAGAAATGAACAGGCTAATGATAGTTTTGCATCTTATATAGTAAATACAGTGTAATAATCAAGGGCAGATTGCTACAGCTAGCTTTTCAATTTAGTAGCTGAAATCCAATGTCCTCTAATATATAAACTTCCTGTGTATGTTTCTTGTAAGATATTCCTATAGAGACATGAAGGGGTTACAAGAAAGCCAGAGAATTCACTCCAGCTTTATTTTAGAACTTTTGTAATCTTGGCCTCACCTATCTTGATAGAAATAAAGAATGCTGGAGCTCTGCCATTTATTCAGCTTAGGTTAGTGGGGAAGGAAAGTCAGGAGTCAGACTTGGGCTGTGGATGTTATGGATCTCAAACATAGTCATTTAGTGAGACGGAATGATGGAAACTTGATGCCAATGCTTGGATTTGGTACGTTTGCTTCAGAAGAAGTAAGTAGACCTCTTGGGAATGAAAGGATTAGATAGCAACTATCTTAGAGGTACTTTCAGAAGGCAGGAGACCGACCATATATACCTAGGGGTTGAATCATCTGGGCTTCCCTTTCACTGTCTACAATTTACTTCTGTTCATGCTTGGAGATCTTTATTGGTACTTGGTGAGATACTAAGAAGTTAGCTTTAGAGATCTGGAGGTTAATGATATTGTAGGTGAATTATCTGTCATTATTGGTATTAACATTGTTTCCTGACAGATCTCAATGCTTGCTCTATATTTTATATACTTACATATATGAGTGTGATGAATCCTTGATGTAAGTATTACTAATTTTAAAGCTTAAGCTTCTCCTGCATTTTACTCTTGCTTAATTTCTATGGGCATTTTCTCCTATGGGAGTAAATGGCTAACAGTAGGGACATTGGATAACAGTTTTGCTATGAATTCTTTTTTTTTGAAGAAGAAGATGTGTTTGTTAAGGAATTTTAATTATTTGAACAGGTTTTAAAAATTTCATACATGTATGCAACATATTCTGATCATATCTACTACTCATTCCACACCTCTAACTCCTCCAGACACTCTCACGTCTTTCTCAACTTTATTTCTTTCTCTTTATCTTTTTAAAATAACCTACTAAGTCCACTAAGTATGAGGTCATCAACTAGAACATGGCTAACCTACTTGGGGTCAGATGCCTGAAGAAAATGTATTCTCCTTTCCCTAGAAGACATTAACTGTCAGTAGTATTTTAGCTGGGGGGTAAGGCCTTGTCAGCCCATCTTCTGTCCATGCTGCAGTGTTTACAGGATGGATATTGTGCAGGTTTTGAGCAGATAACCACAGCTTTTCTCTGCTCAAGAAGGAGTTCTGTCCCATCCAGAAGACACTGTTCTGTAGCACTTTTCCTGTTTCTGTGATCCCTGGTTCTTACAATTTTTCTCCTTTCTCTTCCATGATGTTCCTTGAGCCTCTTGAAGAAAGGGTATAATATAGTAGTCTCATTTATGGGTGATCGCAACATGGATACCTATTATCTGGACTTAAATGGTTGTGTTCCTGGTATTAGTTATTGTCTATAACAAAAAAGAAGCTTCTTTGATGAATACCAAAATATATTAATCTATTGGCATAAATATAAGTACTTAGAATTCAAATTAAACTTTGAAAAATATCTATGAGAATCCACAGTTATTCCATTCACAGGTTAGTATCAATTACTTACAAGGTATAATGTAACAATAGAGATGGGATCACACTTCTTACTGAATACATTATGGACCCATCCAACAGCTCATTGTAAAGAACTGACCAAAAGCATACCATACTGCTTTCATTTAGAGTATAAAAAGCAATACATGTCTTTGAGAAATAGAAAAAAACAAACAAGCTTCTTTTACAATCTAGTAGAAGCATTTGCCCTGAACATGACTCTTACTACATCAATGACCTCCCTGTGGGGTCATGGCTGGAACAAAAGCCTGCTCACTTGTGTGCCTCGTGACTTTGTTTGTCTAGGCAAGTTTCCTGGGAGCAACACAAACACAGGGTATGAGATTAAATCATTTATCTATACACTGATTGAAATTTGAGGAAATTTTGTAAATATTATTATTCTGACCTTGTTTGCTTAGGGAGGTGTGGTCCTTGTCCTGGTAACGGTAGCTGGTCAGGTGAGTAGTTGTCAGCTTTTTGGGCATCTACTACATTTAGATGTTTTCACTGTGTTTTTCTGGATATAAATTTAGAATCCTACCCTTCAGTCTTCCCAGTTCTGATGACCAAGGAACAGACTTACACACATTTCCTCCATGTAAAATTAGTGGATCAATTTTTGTTAGTAAGAACAAATATTAGAATAAATAAACTAATGTTTAAACTAAAAATACATATTTTACTGGTATGAAGCATCATCTATGATGGCTGTATTTTTGGTTTTGAATGAATAATTTAGTATTACGTATATGTAGTAAAAATAAAAGTATAAATTATGAGGGCCAAACAGAGAGAAGCAGTGGATATATAACAAAACATTAAATCAAGGGCTGTAAAACATCTAGTAGAAACTAATTGTGAAAGTCCCATTGAGGTAGCAAGATGGAATTTCCCAGTTAAGAGTCCATTCCGGGCAGAGTGAAGTAACCCTCTTGAGTGAGGCTTCCAGGTAACTTAACAAATAGCAGCAGATAGAGTTGACATTAACAAACTGGATGCTCACAGCATCCAGCAGAAATAAACTGGGGAAGTTGAGGTAGTAAGTTGGAGTTCCTTGTTAGCTTTCTTTCTCTGTGAATAAACTTTCTCATCGTATATGACTACTAATACTCCTCCTCCTCCTCATGTTTCTCTTCACCTTCCTTTTCCTTTTCTCCTTTTCCTTTTTTGTGCTGTAGCCATTTCATAACATGGGATAAACAACAATCGGCTCTGTTAGGAATGATTTATATTCTAGCTATTTTCAAGACACATGTTTTCAATAGCATTAGCTATTTTTTCTCTCCCTGATACAAAGCCAGAGGGTCAACTTGACCCAGGGCAGAGAATTTTGGAGGACAATTGACATAAACATGTTTGGGTAAGAAGTTGGTAGAGAGGAAAATCTGCTTCCAGAGCTAGCTTCCCAATGAGCATTGGCAGCCTATGACAATTTACCAACATAATATATAATACACATTTATGTATATTCCTATTAAAGTGATCCAGGCAAATTATGTAACTATTAATTGATAATTAACCAAGTCAATATTCATGATCTAGCTTCTAACTGGCATTAAAATCCAACCTGGCAATCATAGAGGTCTGCAAAGGCTAAAGATCCACTTCTGTATAGCTTGCACAAGAAAATAGAGATTTTTGAAGCATAGACAGAAAGTTGCTAAGATGATGATAGTGATGATGATGATGATGGTAAAAGCAAGCTCTCCTGCTTTTCAGGCTGGCCTTGGACTCACTGTATAGATAAGGATGACCTTGACCTTCTGATCTTCCTGCCTTTCCATCTCCCAAGTGTTACATGGGTAGGTTAAAAGGGTAAGTATACTTTTTATACTTTCTTATATAATGACTGTCTCTTTCACATCTCAGACATTTCATAAAAGAAGGAGAGACAGTCCTTTTGTACTTGGAAAAATATATAGTACTCCAGAGCCTAACATAGTGTTGTGTAAAAAGAAGTCACTCAGTAAATGCTTACTGCATAATGCTGAAAGCAAGGACCCCCAAAATAAAAGGAATAAAAAAATCTTAAGAAAACTGAAGAGCCTATTTGAGTGGAAATTGAGAATGATGGGTAATAAAAGCTAATTTTCGGTTGTCACCCACTTATACCTATGTGTATGTGCACCTGTCCTATCTGTTAGTTTTTTGCACATGGCTCGTGAATGGAAGCTCAACACTGGGAATACCACACTAGAGTTTATTAGAGCAGCAGGTAGAGGTGCGGGTGGAAGGGAGTGGAGAAAGAGAGGGAGGGGACTTGTGTGAGCACTATCTTTAAGAGAGTGGGTGAGCCCATGTTTGCATAGCCACACCCAGGGGCATAGTTGCAACTCTGTTACATTCCAGGTGAATGCAGGCCTTGGAATGCTTACACTTACTGACTGCCTTAGAATTTTTCTCCCAGAATGCAACTTTCCTGCTAACTAGTTCCTTATAACTAATCTTTGTAGAATGACACTTGCATTTCAATGCTTCATATGTATTCTATATCACTAATTTATTCAGTCAAGGTTTAGAAGTTAGTCTTTTTTGTAGTCTGTGTCTCCAGACAGATTGTAAATCTAGTATCAAAGTTTGTATCATCAAACAAGATCAACCATGGGGTTGGTAGCAACTCAGAGAAAATACTTTGAAGAAATAAATGGCTTTTGTTTTTTTCTGAATTGATCATATACCCAAATTTTACTACTCTTGTTTTATAGTTTCCAAAGAGCAAGGCTACTGAGGCCACCAAGGTAGCCATTGATGTAGGATTCCATCACATGGATGCCACATACTTTATCAAAATGAGAAAGAAGTTGGACAGGCCATTTGAGACAAGATGGCTGATGGAACTGTGAAGAGGCAGTATTTATTCTACACCACAAAGGTGAACACTTGAGGCTAGAATAGCTGGAAATCACTGCCAATTCATATATGTTATTAAGGAGGGAGGCACCACCCCTTTGGTTTTAGCTTGAATAATGTGTTTATTGCAAAGACACATTATAGAAACATAGACACCAGGGACACAGATGAATTAGTGGAAAAAAGATGTAGGCTGCCATGCCTATATGCCTAGTAACTTTTTTTTTAGAGTAGAGTAATTTTATTTTTTTTTGGGGGGGGAGATTGTTTTTATTTTACTTTTTAAAATTATTTTTAAATTTTTTTATTGTTTTTTGAAAAATCAATATCAAACTTTATATAAAAAGCAAAATATTCAGAATAGATTAAAAATCCTATACAGCAATAAAACTTCTCTTGTCTCTAAAATACATGAAATATAAAAAATAAAATCTAAAGCTCCTCAAGCCAGGTTAGGCTCAGCTACAGATGAAGAAACCATAGTAGGTCACAGCTAAAGCCTGCGATGTACCATGGCCACCACAAATTTCTGCTAAGCAACCCTTCTACAGGTGAACCAGAAGTTTTGTTTTGTTGTTGTTGTTGTGTGTTTTAAATCACTTTATTCACCCATAATCTTCCAATAAAAAAGAATATTTTTGCTTAAATCCCAATAATGAGTGAGTACATCCCCTGCTTATCCTTCTGGGTTTGTGAGACCTCAAAAAAATATCAGGAGGATATTCTCCAAATCCATCCATTTGCCTGCAAATTTTAATATATCATTTTTTCTTACTGCTGAGTAGTACTCCATTGTGTAGTTGTACCACAGTTTGTTAATCCATTCCTCAGTTGAGGGGCATCTAGGTTGTTTCCACATTCTTCTATCATGAATAATGCTGCTATGAATATAGCTGAGCTAATGCTTTTGGGGTATGAATGTGTATCTTTAGGGTATATGTCCAATAGTGGTATTGCTGGATCTTTGGGGAGACTGATTCCCAGTTTTCTAAGAAACCTCCAAACTGCATTCCAGAGTGGCTGAACAAGTTTACACTCCTACCAACAATGGAGGAATGTTTTCCTTGCTCTGTATCCTTCTTCAGCTTAGGCTGTCATTTGTGTTTTTGATCTTAGCCATTCTGATAGGTGTAAAGTGGTATCTCAAAGATATTTCGATTTGCACCTCTCTGATGGCTAAAGATGTTGAAAATGTTTTCATGTGCCTTTCAGTCATTTGTAATTCTGCTGAGAACTCTCTTTTTAGTTCTGAACCTCATTTTCTGATTGGGTTTTTAAGAGTTTGGGGTTCTAGTTTCTTGAGTTCTCTATATATTTTAGAGATCAGTCCTAAAAGCTGGTTCTTTGAGAAAGTCAACAAAATAGATAAACCCTTATCCAAAGTAACCAAAAGACAGAGTATTCAAATTAAGAGAGTCACAAATGGAAAGGGAGACATAACAACAGAACCTCAGGAAATCCAGAGAATTATCAGGTCATACTTTGAAAATCTATACTCTACTAAAATGGAAAATCTAAAGGAAATGGACAGCTTTCTGGGCAAGTACCAATTACCAAAATTAAATCAAGAACAGATTAAAGACCTAAAGAAACCTATAACACCAAGGGAAATTGAAGCTGTTATTGAAAGTCTCCCAAATAAAAAAAGCCCAAGTCCAGATGGTTTTACTGCTGTATTCTACCAGACATTCAAAGAACTAATACCAATACTCAACAAATTGCTCCATATAGTGGAAACTGAAGGAATGCTGCCAATTTTTTTAAGAGGCCACAATCAACCTGATACCCAAGCCACTCAAAGATGCGACTGAGAAAGAGAACTACAGACCAATCTCCCTCATGAACATTGATGCAAAAATACTCAACAAAATTCTGGCAAACCATTTACAACAACACATAAAAAAAATCATCCACCATGATCAAGTACGCTTCATCCCAGAAATGCAGGGATGGTTCAACAAACAAAAAACTATAAATGTCATCCATAATATAAACAAATTGAAGAAAAAAAGCCACATGATCATTTCCTTAGATGCCAAAAACCTTTGACAAAGTCCAACACTTCTTTATGATAAAAGTCCTGGAGAGAACAGGAATACAGGGAAAATTCCTAAGTATAACAAAGGCAATTTACAAGAAGCTGACGGCTAATATCAAACTAAATGGAGAGAAACTCAAAGCAATCCCACTAAAATCAGGAAGTAGACAAGTATGTCCTCTCTCCTCTTATCTATTCACCTGTGAGAATATAGTTCTCCAAGTTTTAGCTAAAGCAATAAGAGAACGAAAGGAGATTAAGGGGATACAAATTGGAAAAGAAGAAATGAAACTATCTCTATTTGGAGATGATATGATTGTATACATAAGTGACCCCCAAAATTCTACCAGGGAAATTCTACAGCTGATAAACACCTTCAGCAATGTAGCAGAATACAAGATCAACTCAAAGAAATCAGTAGCCCTTCTATGTGGGGAGCTGCGTGTAGCCATGCCTTAAAGATGGCGCTGGCTTCCGCCCTCCACCTTCCACATGGTGAGTGCTCTCAGTGATAAACATTCTCATATATGGCTAGGCTGAGGATCTGGCTTACTTCCGCGTACCTGGACCTATAGGCAGTGCCCAGTTGGCATACTGGGGTTGGCTGGCCAGAGGCTATTTAGGCTGCGGGCGGGTTTTCCCCCCGGAGAGAGAGAGAGAGAAGATGTAGTAAGTCAGTCAGTTCCCGTCGTAAGTAAGTAAGTCAGAAGTCAGAATTCAAGATTCCTGAATGAAACTGCTGAAAGAAGAGCCTGGTGTCACGTCTTCCTTGCGGGATGAAGTTGCGTGCAACACTTCTATACACTAAAGACAGACAGGCTGAAAAAGAAATAAGGGAAACATCACCCTTTATAATTGCTGCAAATAGCATTAAATGTCTTGGAGTAACTATAACCAAATAAGTATCAGATCTGTTTGACAAAAACTTTAAATCTCTGAAGAAAATAGTTGAAGAGGCCATAAGAAAATGGAAAGATCTCCCATGTTCCTGTATAGGTAGGATCAACATAGTAAAAATGGCAATCTTACCAAAAACAATCTACAGATTCAATGTACTTCCCATCAAAATCCCAACACAATTTTTTACAGACCTTGAAAGAACAATACTCAATTTCATTTGGAATGACAGGAAAGCCAGGTCTGCCAAAATAATTTTGCTCAACAAAAGAACTCAGGAGGCATCACCATCCCCAACTTCAAGTTATGCTATATAGATACAGTAATAACAGTAAAAAAAAAATGCTTGGTACTGGCATAAAAACAGACTTGTGGATCAACGGAATTGAATTGAAGACCCACACATTCATCCACACACCTATGAATACCTGATTTTTGACAAAGAGGTCAAAAATATTCAATGGAAAATAGATAGGATCTTCAACAAATTGTGTTGGCATATGTGGATGGCAGTATGTAGAAAAATGTGAATAGATCCAAACCTATCACCTTTCACAAAACTCAAATCCAAGTGAATCAAAGACCTCAACATAAACCCAGCCACACCGAACCTGATAGAAAAGAAAATGGGAAATACCCTCCAATGCATTGGCACAGGTGACCACTTCCTAAATATCACACTAGTAGCACAGACACTAAGAACAACAATCAATAAGTGGGATCTCCTGAAACTGAGAAGTTTTTTTAAGGCAAAGAACACAGTCATTAAAACAAAACAATAGCCTATAGAAGAGAAATCCTTCCTGATATAGTACCTCTGCATGTGTGGTACTCATGCACATGCATTGACGGAATCACACACACACACACACACACACACACACACACACACACACACCAATAAATAAAAAATAAAAATAAAAGGCCTCTTCTGTTCTAAAGTGCATTAAATGTAGGCTCTAGCTCAATGTCTCTGAATATCAGACATTGTCTAGATATAAAATAAAGAAACAGTTCTGTTGGAGAATTTGGCTTCTCTGGGCCCTGAGTAACTATTTTTTTTTCAATAGTGAGGCTGAGAATATTGTTCACAAGAGTCAATTTTTTTTCTCCAATCAGCACTGATGAACTGAAATTTGAAATGTTTTCTCAGGTGGGAAAGGCAGGTAGGCAGGTTCCAGTGGGATGTGATCTGAGCCGAGGTCTCTACAAATGTCTCCTACTTATGTGTATACTGACAACAGCTTGCTTTTAGATTGCATCTGTTAGAATTGCTTCTGAATTTACTAAGAGTAAGTCATTTGTCAGCTCCATCTGCTGCTATTTGTTTAGTTGCTTGGAAGCCTCAGCCAAGGGGATATTTTACTCTGTCCAGAATGGACTTTTAACTGGGAAATTCAATGGGGCTTTCACAGTTTCTACTAGATGTTTTTCACACCTCGATTTAATGTTTTGTTATGTCTATGCTGCTTTTCTTTACTTACCCAGTCGATCATTTCTTGACTTTTTTTGAGACTGTAACTTCTAATTCTTGAAACACTGAACTTGGCTGTTTTCTAAATTCTGCCTCTTTTCCTCATGTTGTCACTACTCAAATGAATCTCAGCATTCTATTGAGGATGGGGTCTATAAGGTGCAGCATAAATTTGGGTAGGGTTATGGGGAAGATTTGGGAAAAGTTGGGTAAGGGGAAAAATCATGACCAAGATACATTGTATGAAAAACATTTTAATAAAAAAGAAAGATATAAACATTTAGTCCCAGCTGTTCTTAGCTTAGTTGAGACCACCATAGTGGGATTCAATCCTTTTACCACAATCTGTAATTTTTTTTCCTTACAAATATGTCACTTTATTAGTTTCACCCAAGCTCTTTGTAACAGCTAATATTTATACAAACTCTGTTAGACTAGAAACAAATCTGGTAAGCTAAATTATCGAAGTGAATACAACACTAAAAAGTTAACAAAGATAATGTTCGCTAAACAGTAGTTATTTCTTGGGAGCAAACAATATGTTGAGCACTGTTAGATATGCTTGGAATTCCAAATAAATAACTTTTCTTTCTTTTTTTTCTTTTCTTTTATTATTATGAACAAAGAAGTCACACTTTCTATCCTTGTATATCCTTATTCAAGGTCCCTTCCCCCTCCCACCACATCAGGTCATTCTTTCTTCTCCACAACTCCCCATTCCCTCCCTGGGCAGGCGGCAGGCAGTCCCAAGGTCCCACTGTCCACCACTCTTGGCAGATCCAGTTTTCTCCCCCTAACCTCAAGACTGAGTCAGGTGTTCCTCTAGGGGGAGTGGGATCAGTCAGGTGTTCCTCTAGTGGGGAGTGGGATCCAAGGAGTCAGTCCAAGGTGTTTCTGATCCCAAGCTGTTCAGTGGTTGTGGTTTGCAGCTTGGGCATACTTTGCTTTTTTCTTGTTGTTTGTTTGTTTAGAGTCCACTAATGAGTGAGTACAACCCCTGCTTATCTTTCTGGGCTTGTGATACCTCGCTCAGGAGGATATTCATTTTGTTTGGAAACTAGATTTGGGTTACTTTCCTTAGACCAGAGTTGGTTCGTCAGTGCCTGGAGAGATCACTGAAGAAACTTGAGCTGGATTATGTAGATCTCTGCATTATTCATATGCTGATTGCTATGAAGGTCAGTTTTGAATTTTTATACCCTCGACTATTATATTGTGTTCGACCAATGAGGTTTTTCTAGGCTCTTGCTAAGAGAGATACATCTATCTGAGGTAAATAGAATGGCTAAATGATTCTGACTCTCTATGACAGCTGAGAGACCCCACAGACAAGACCTCTCAAAATGCTCATCCTCCACTTTTCAGGGGGGTTGAAGTTCAAAAATGTTATTGCTTGTTATTCATGAAAGTGCCCCTGATTGTGGAGATTTCTGAGACTGCAGGGGGGTCTCCACCTCCTTAGGACAAGTTCTCATCTATGTGTATCTCTCACACTAGAACACAAGGATCTGAATTTGTGTAAAGGGCATTTGGGCTTGGGCTCCTATGGAGCTTGTGGCTTCATTTTCTTACCATGGTACATATTTGTTGATCATATTAACTCAGAATTGACTCATCACAAAGTGCAACAAATGCTCATGATTAATAGTGAAAGTTTTATCCTTTACACTATTCTGTCATTGGGATATGAAATAAATTCCAATGGAAAGAGCCCTCA
Source organism: Sigmodon hispidus (assembly GCA_004025045.1). Lineage (NCBI taxonomy): Eukaryota > Metazoa > Chordata > Mammalia > Rodentia > Cricetidae > Sigmodon > Sigmodon hispidus. The sequence continues at coordinate 2,491 of PVIH01026114.1, read as the reverse complement.
TAATTGGTGAAATTTAGAGCTTTATGGGGAAGGGATCGAGGTGGGAGAAAAGTGGAGGCAATCAAGGGGAAGATGTCCTGCTATAATTTCATAGATAATTTCAAATTTCCTTTTACCAAGTCTCCCTTTAAAGATTGTGTTCTTACTTTCATATGCACACACATATGTGCATGTACACACACACACACGCACACACACACACACACGAGTGATTAAAACAATCTCCTGAATGTTGGGACTAAGTTGATTAGGCACTAGGCATTGACTATTAGAGAAAAAATTTGTTAACTTCCCATTTCTCTGCAGACTAGCCTGGAGAGAAACTTCTGCCAAAGGATGTCAGTGGAAAAATCATCTTAGAAATAGTGGGCATTCATGACACATGGGAGGTATGTACTACTACAGATACCATTAGGTGCTGTGTGACAAGATAGAAACCAATTAATAAAGAATTAGAAGAGTTGAGTTTTGTTTCCTTAATTGAGAAGTCTGAGGCATATCATAATGCCTGTTCTTGTAATTTATTATGATATGTTTAGTTGAAACACCTGGGAGGCCTTCCCATTTCTGAAGGGAAACAAAGGAGTGGATCTGGGGGATGGAGAGGTGAGAAGGAAGAACTGGGAGGACCAGAGGGAGGGGAACTATGGTTGGGATATAATATATGAGAGAAGAATAAACAACAACTACAACAAACCCTTCTATTTCTGTTTTCTCATCTGTAGAGGAAGAGCTGAGAGGATGAAGTTTAATTCTTAATCTCAACTATGATTTGAGGTAGACATTTCTTTGCTTCGTAGATTCAATCAACAGTAAAAGCCATATAAAGGGGATCAGCAGAATGAAATGCAAGAAGGGTTACAATGCTATTCCAGGACAGTTAAACACACCTTTGAGAAGTGTAATCTGTTTTAGCACAGGGCAAGCTGTAGTTGAGAATGAAACATGCCAATGTCTCCCCCCATGGGAGGCCTTACCCTTCTGGGGATGGGGGTAAGAATGGGAGGGAAGGGCTGAGGGGGGAGCAGGAGGGATGAGAGGTGGATCTGTGGTTGGTGTGTAAAATGAATAAAAAATTTCTTAAGAATTGTTTCATTCTTCTCTATATAGCTGTTTTGTCTAGCACCATTTGTTTGAGTAGCCATTTTTTTTCTTATGTCCAAATCTAGGTAGACGTAAGAGTGTGTGTTTGTATATGGGTTCTTGATTCTATTCCACTCACCAATGAGTCTGCCTTATGTCAGTACCATGCTGTTTTTCTTACTATCAATTGTGGCATAGCTTGAGATGGTGATACTGGCAGTAATTGCTGTTGCTGTTGATTAGCATTATTTTGGCTACCCTAGATCTTTTATGTTTCCATGTGAAATGTAAGATTGCCCTTTCAATTTCTGCGAAGAATTACGTTGGAATTTTGGTGGGCATTGTGTAAAATCTGTAGATTGCTTTTGGTAGGATGGCCATTTTCACAAAATTACTCCTACCAACTGTGTTTGTCATCTTCCCATATTTAGTTATTTTCTTAATTTTTTATTAGTATCTTAAAGTTTACATTGTACACACCCTTATTTTCCTGGGTTAGATTTATTCCAAGATATTTTGAGACTATTGTAAATGATATTACTTCCTTTCTTTCCTTCTCAGTGTGTGTCTCATTAGAAGGCTTTTAATTTCTTGTCCTAATTTTGTATCCTTTTACTTTGCTGAATATATTTATCTTCTATAGAAATATTCTGGTCAAACATTTGGGGGTCTTTTATGTATATAATCATACAATATGCAAATAAAGACACTTTGCTTTCTTCCTTTAAACATATATTCTATCTTGTATATAGTTTTTCAACATTATAGGAATAGCTGGCACAAGATCCAAGAATTCTTTGTCTTTGACTATGATGGCATTTATTAGAGAACCAATGTGTGCCTGGCAATTGAAACAGATGCCATTGAAGAGGGTGTATAAGATAGGGGAAACTTATGTGTATTTTTTGTTCTTAGTGGGCATACAATCAAGAATGAGCAGGCAAATATGTATTCACTGCAAGTAAATGCATTTTAGGCAATGTTGTGTTCAAGCAACAACATTTTTTTTTTAATTGCAACTAAAATTATTACGTAAGTAAATGAAATTATTGTGTAGTGTTCAAAAAAGTCCAAGGAGGAACTCCACAGGAAAGAGTCCAATAAGGATTAACCAGATATTTTTCTTCCTCCCCAGGCACTGGAGAAGTGTAAAGACTCAGGCTTAACCAAATCCAAAGGGGTATCCAATTTCAACCACAAACGGTTGGAATTGATTCATATTTCCTGCCATTTTTGGTGGTAACTTGTCTGTATTTCCTTTCTCTAGGGTATTCTTCTGTGGCCTTATTGATTGTTTGTGATTTCATGGATGTATCTAGGGTCCTTAGGTTGGAGTTTTCCCTCTAATACTCTCTGTAGCGCTGGATTGGTAGATAGATATTGTTTCAGTCTGACTTTGTCCTGAAAT
>PVIH01026113.1:0-19372 GCA_004025045.1 Sigmodon hispidus | reverse complement strand
GTGTTTGTACAAGGGGATACATGGATAAAAAATGAGACTTTATTCAAAAATAAAAAGTAAAAAATAAAGTCTACCAAAAAAAAAAAAGGAGAAGAAAAAGAAGAACAGAGGAACTAGCAAGTTATATGCCTCGGCCTTAGGTCAATCAGCATAAAATTAACACAAGCCTTTGTGTGATTCTTTGAGGCTAAATGGGACTGAGAGTAGGTTTGATCCTGTGGGCTAGGCAGGAAAGTCTTGCCCAGAAACTTCACACTACATTAGTTTGTTAATTTTCTATGTAGAGCTTGTTTCTTATGCATGTACTACTTAGCTGCAGTAGTATCTAAGGTGAATGATCTCTATGGCTTCCTTTTCTTCTATCATAACATTGAATTTCATATGATCAGAGCACATATGTCAGGACTATGATTGCTCAGTCTTCTCATTTATATCATCAAAAATAATACTCTTTGCAATTAGCCAGATTTCTTAGTTACAAACCAAAAGCAACCAATCATAGCATAGTCAAGCCAGATTTCTTGAGTGCATGGAAGGAAAACAGGCAAAACAGTTTCAGAGAACGAAAGAAACTATGAAAAGCTGCAGCGCCAGGTTAAGGGCTTGACTCTCGAAACCCCTTTTGCTACCATCACTATTAGGAAGTTGATGTTCCTACTACTTAAAGGTGGTGTTCATTTCAGAAGTCTTGTCCTCCATAACATTATTTAATTAGTCAAGTTGAAGAAACTTTCCCAGGAAAGAGAGACCATCATCATTTGACTTTGGTTTTCATTTGATATATGCTGTGTCAGAATTTCCCAAATGAGATACTGATCAGTCCCAAAGCAATTAAAATAAATGTAACAATCAGTACTGGATTTAAAATAATTGACAATGCATCTCATAATGTTATTCTAGGGACAAAATAAAAAATAAATACTTAAGACCCCATGAGTGCTGCCCAATATTACAATGAAAAGAGGAAGCTGTGGTATCAAGCCAACAAGGGAAAAGCATAGAAAAATATTAAATTTAAGTCGTCTGTATCATGTGTGAGTAAGGAAATGAAAACCCTCCAAGAAATGGTTAAAATTGTGACACATAGAATGTTGTAGGAGAAAATATACTAAGATAAACTGGTGTTTAACTAAGAGTATTAAAATGTGAGAAATTTAGCAGGGCTGATTCATCCAGATTCCTTCCAATTTCCCTCCATTTTGTAAGATAAAGGTCTACCTTTCCTGGTCAGCAGAATTTGTATTTGTCTCATAAAACCTTATGAGTTGCTGTACTAGAAAGGGAGATATTTCATCCCATAGCTGCTATTTGTACATTTCTTTCTGCTTGAAATGTTCAATAACTAAGGTGAAACATTTTGGGAATAAGATAACTTTCTGTGTGGACCTTCTCTATGTTTTTGGAAGATGTTTTGACTTGGAGATGTTATAACTCTCTCAATTAATTTGTCAAGATTAACTATCAAGAGATCAGGATCAAAACTGAATTCTTAAGTGTGAAATCCCTGGTTATTACCTAAAGCCTCTTAGAGACTGTTTCTTCTTCTGAGGAATATCTTCTGAGGAATAGGTCACCTATAGGCTATGGGAAAATTAGATAATACATATGGGCTTAACATACAGTGACTCTTCTTCATTTAGGTATTGTTATCATTGAAAAAAATTAGGAAAGGAAGAGTAGTTGAAGAAAGGCTTCCAATAACATAGCTATCATTACAACCAAGTATTACTACCATTATATATAAATCATCCATGTACACTTGTACATGTGGTCTCTCTATCCAGCCAACTTTTGAACCTTTTAAGCCTAGTCCAATTCCCATTTCTTCTTCAATTGATGCTTTTCTTATCAGTCTCTATTGTTAGCTCATTGTGATTATTCACTCTCAAAATCTGTTGTATGGTTTTCAACTATGTGAAAAAGCACAACTGGGGAAGAGTTTGAAAGGATCAGTGTTTGATGAGTGTTAGGATGAAGATAGGTGACAAGATGTATAGATAAATCACAGGATATCTTTGAAACATATCTTTGAGAATGAAATATACATATTTGATGTATGTTAATCATATCTACCCATTCTTCATTTGCCTTTTCCAGTTCTCCCCAAACCTCTTTCCTAACTTGAACCCCCTTTTCTATGGTAGTTTGAATGAGAATGGCCTCCAATAGGCTTATATATTTGAATATTAGTCCCTAGTTAATGGAAATGATTATAATGAATTGGGTGATGGGTACTTGTTTAAGGTGTATCACTGGGAGTGGCATATGAGGTTCCAGAAGTCTGCCCCAGGCCCAGTTAGCTCTGTCTCTGCCTTGTGCCTATAGATCAGGATGTAAGTTTTCAGTTTCTGTTCCAGCACTGTCTTAATTAAGGTTTCTTCCACTGTGAAGAGACATCATAACCATGGCAACTCTTGTAAAGGAAGACATTTAATTGGGATGGCTTATAGTTTCAGAGGTTTAATCCATTATCATCATGGCAGGATATGAGCAGAAATGGTGCTGGAGAAGGAACTGCGCGTCCTCTTTAGGCAACAGGAGTTGAAGTTTATTACACACTGAGTGTGGCTTGAGCAAAGGAGACCTCAAAACCCACCCCCATAGTGACACACTCTGGCTTGAATTCTAATTGGTCTTATAATAAAAATCCAGAGTTGGCTATCACGGCAAATGTCAAAAGATCAGAGAGACAAAGGAACAAGTCACAGCCACAGCTCTTACCTTGCCAACTCCTCAGCCATAAAGGGGCCAAGCATCTGTCTCTGCCCTCCTTGTATTCCTCTCTTTGCCCAGCCATATCACTTACTGTTTTCTCCTCTCAAGTGCTAGGATTAATGGTGTATGCTTTGGGTTTTAATCAGGCAATAATGTGGGTTGATCAGTTGCAACAAATACAAGACTTCATTGTGTAATAATAGCAGTGGACAAAACTATGAATGTGGATAAAGATGTGGGAGAACTTTGTAATTTCTCCTCGATTATGCTATAAATCTAAAGTGCTCTAAACTTATATGTGCTGAAAAGACAAAGTATTTAAGCAATATACTGACATCTCTAGTTTTCAAAGCTGCTTCAAAACATAATTTTGAGATAGACTAATGTGTCCTGGAAGAAGGTACAATTTTTTAGTTACTTTTCTATAATTACAGAAACTATAAAAAAAAGGACTCTCTTGATTTGTTCCATTCTGCTGAGCTGCTCTGTATAATGGGTCTGTATTTACATCATCCTCTGCCAAAATATCCTTGAGACTATATCTAGCTTTGACTAAGCCAACAGATATGTTTTAATTCTATAGCCTTTAATTATCATGTCATATAAAATGACAGGGCCTAATGTTGTAATTCTGGAAATGAAAAATTACTTCATAATAACCCTGAGACTTAGTATCTCCTTCTATGTTACAGGTGCTCTATAAGGATATTTTCAGGTTTACTCTTCTGTGGCTTAGGCTGTGTATTGTTATGTCAATAGTATCTGTGGTGACTCAAATCCTGACAAGGCTGTGCCTTAACACAATAGAAATTTCTTTAATGATTATCAAATGCTTCTATATGCATGTCCTTAGTCTATGGTGATGATACAACTTCAGAACTGTGTACAATGCAGTCAATTAGAGTTCATGTTAGTGAAAGTCACGATATCTTTAATTCAGAGTACCTAAGCTTGTCTTGTCATCTTCCATCAAATGGAAGAAGAAAGAGCACAAAATATTTTGGCTAGAAGGACCAGGCCTGGAAGTCATGAATATAACTCTTCAGAGTTGTTGTTGTTTTTCCAAACAAGTTGTCACAAAATGGGAAATGTGCTTTAGCTAGGTACCCAGAGAAAGGGATACCTGGATGAAGAGTCTTTTCCACAGGTAATAATAATGCTTACAATCTACATATTAGAACACTGTTTCTATGATATATGCATTTATATTGTTTAGTATTATACATAACCTTATTGGGGGTACTAATTTTAGGCTTATTGTTCAGATGAGAATACTGAGGTTCAAATAATTCAGAATATTTTTCCAAAAATGTACTCTCTGAAATTAGTCTATTTGTCTCCAGAGCTATCCCTCTTATGGTTTTTACTGGTCCTTTATGATTTTTCTGTGTTGAAGTACATTCTATTAAATTCTAATTTAGTGGAAACAACAATCATATAGTAACAGGTATTCTTTAGTTATTTAGGTATTCATATCATATTATGGCTGGCCAGTCTCTCAGCTATATTTCAATTTTCTTAGGTGAGCTTTTAAAAAATGTGCATAGATGAAATATACTGCTACTAGCAGATTCTTATCCACGATTTCTTTTGGAATGTTGTCTGTATGGGTATATGAAGTGTTTATGAGCCTAGAGAATGATGATTGAAAATGAGGTTGGAAATCTTACAAGTTACTTCTCTGATGAGGTTTCCAGTTCCCTTTGAGTTACATGGGGCACTGATCTAACTACACTCTTGTGGTACTGGGAAAGTTCTGCATTGGGTCTTGGCGGTCATCAGAAAGGCTGGGAAGAGAAGTATGCAAATTAGCACAGTTCTGTGGCCAAGGCTATAAGGAAGCCAGACTGCCTGAGGTCAGGAGACTTACAACTAAAAGCTATTGGCCTTTTCAGGTGCAGGATTCACAGGGGAGAAACTCGCACCTGAAAAGAGGAAGCCAAGATCTGTACACAACATAGACCCTGTTACATGGGGGTGAGTGTTGTGTGCTCACCATACTGACTACTGAAAAGGTGGAGGCCTGACGAAAGATTTTCAGAAGCCTTTTATGAGGATGCTGAGTGTTAGGAGAAAGAAAGATACATGAATACAAAGCATGGGAATCCCTTATGGGTTTGATTTTTATTTTGTTCTTCTGGAAATTATGTAACTCACATTTCAAATTGGGAGGAAAAAAACAGTTCTTCAACTGTTTTCTGTGGCCTGACTTGATTATGAAACCTGAGACATTTCTCTATGCTCACATTTCTACTTGCCCACAACCTCCATCCAGGAAGTTGTGTGTGGTGCCCGTACTAGTGGTAGGAATTGTATAATAGAACTTGGAGTTTGATTGTGTGTGGAGTTCCCACACATACGCAGTACAGGGGGTAGAAAGGCAGGCTATTTTGGTCCTGGTTAAGTAGCTTCATGTTATCAAACTTCAGATTTTTTTTTGACCATACCTCCTATATCCACCTGCTAAGGAAAGGTTTGTGAGTAGTCAAGAGGGCTTGCTGCAAGGACTCTGGTATTGTGATAGGCGTGGGTCACAGATGAAAAGGCTGTGGATCATTGTTCAGGACACTCACAGTCAGCTACAGATGTAGCTGAGTTGGTAGAGTACCTGTCTTCCATGCTTGAAGCCCTGAGTTAAAACCTCAGTGATGGGTGAAGCTAACTAAATGTTGTGGCATAACACTAGGATTCCCAGTACTTGGGAAATAAAGGCAGCAGAACCAGACATTCAAGGTGATTCTTGGAAGCTCAGACAATTCAGTGGCAGTGTTCTGTTGCATGAAGCTAAAAAAAAAAATTTCACAGTCTTGAGGAAGAGTCCAGTATGAGAAAATCTAGGATGGAATAGGGAAAAGGGACACTAGTATCAAAGGAGTTTGTCCTTAGGCACTAAGGGATAGGGTTGTCTAGGAGACTAATACAAGGTGACATATGCTAATGACTCTTTTAGTGTTATGCTTCAAAGCCAAGCCTTACCTACAATTCCCAAGCAAACCCCTAAACATAGTACTTTATACAACTCTGAATTTCTCCCCTTTTCTTCACCAAGAAATGCTTTCATTTTTTTAGTAAACTTGTTCCAGGGGCTGTCTCTGACTCTTTTACTGGCTTTTGGGACCATTTTCATACTGGGATATCTTGCCCAGCTTTAATATATGGGGAGGTGTTTAGACCTATTGCCACTTGATACAACATGTCTTGTTGATATCTGTGGCAGGCCTGTTCTTTTCTGAAAAGAAATAGAGGAGGAGTGGATTGGGGGAGGGAACATAGTGGGTAGGAGGAGGAGAGAAGTGAGAGAAAACTGTCTCTGGGATGTGAAATACACAAATAAATTTATTTAAAAAAGGAAATGTCAAATGCAGGCTCCCAAAATTATTTGATTACATACACTTTATGCAAGTGTAAAGATCCATAGAATGATTTGACATCAAAAGATAGAGTAGATGAAATGACATTTATTTCAAACCATAAAATTTCTATGACTCTTTAAACTTAAGTCAGTAGAAGAAACATGACTCACAGTGTTCTGAATCTCCCTTTATAACCTGCACACTTAAGTAAATACTTGTGTACACAACTTAGATTTTGGTCCTGATATCAGTGGCACATATCCTACCTGCAAAGCTATTCCAAATATCTTTGCACTCAATAAAATTAACTTGACCAGCTATTAATATTCTAATTATATTACTTGCAAGGCTGAAACATTTTTCCATCCAGGCATGTAAATAGTTTATCTTAAATATCATGGGAATTTCTTTCACTCTACCCTTCCTATCCTAGTATTATTTTCCCCTTTCTCTTACTCACCCCATGCCCCTCCTTCTCTTCTTTTATTTATTCTCTTCATTGTTCTCTATATCTTCCTTCTCTGGCACCTCTTCTTCTTCCCTCTTGTTTACAGTACATTAAAATCTTTTAAAAATATATTCTGAGCTCAATGTCAATACAAAACGACCTATGACACATAGGTTTTCAACCTCTTTATTACATTTTTGTGCTTTTCATATAATCTTAAGACAGTCAAATAAAAGCCAAAGCATAAACATTATTTTAATAATATTTTATTTATCTCATGGTCACCTTCCTAGTCACTGTTTTTATAGGTACCCTAGACTGGCTATGATATTCTGATCACACAAATCAGCTTGAGAGTTGTACAGATGTGTCTTCTTATATTGAATTTCATCTTTATGTGTCTTTCTTCTCACATGTTTCTTTTTATAAGAACATTAGGAATAATGAATTAGAGGCCCAACTAACATTAGCACAAATTCATTTTAATATAGTAAATACATCTACAATGACTATTTCCAAATAATGTCATATTCTGTGGGTTAGAACTTTTAACATATGAATTGTTTGTGGATGCAGTTTGCCCAATAAAATTAGACCTTGTATTTATTCATAAGGCCAGTTTTCAACTGTTATGAGCACATTGCTTACCACAAGCCAGAGACTTCTTTCTTCTTCAGTTAGAAGTACACAGAGAAATAAATGAAACTTCAAGGCTAAGTACAAACACTTGGTTATAGCTAGTGGGAACTAATAGTACCGCAAACTTAGTGTTTTCCTTACTCAAAGGACTATATAAAATGTACAGCTAATAGAACAATTGACAGGATAAGAAAGGATTATGTAGACATGCTTTGTATATGTCTCATCTTTTGGCACCATAAACATGACCATTTTGTAAGATAGTTTCTGACCCTTCAAACATACATGACTATAGTTTAGAAAGGAAAAAAATATTCAATTATCATTATCATCTGGTTTTGTCATATGCTATTTTATCAATTAGACAAGAACACTGTCACTTATCTACATGACTCTAAAATAGACCACTCTATCAATGAAACTGTATTAGTTTGTTTTTCATATATATATTGAAGTATATCCAGCTGGATAACTTTATAAAGAAATAGGTTTATTTAGTGCAGCCTCTAGGAAGTTGAAAAATCAAAACAGTGGATAACATATCTGATAAAAACCCTCCTGATTGTGTCGTCTTATGGGAGAAGGCATAGCAATGAAAAAAAAACAGATCCAAGACAGGGAAATCTCAGGGGGAGAGAAAGAGAGAGAGAGAGAGAGAGAGAAAGAGAGAGAGAGAGAGACAGAGAGAGAGAGAGAGACAGAGAGAGAGAGAATGTCCAACTGACTATGAATGAGCATATCCCTCAACTGACTTCCCACTAAGCCAAATTTCTTACAGGTTTCACATTACCTCCTAACACTGCCATACTGAAGACTAGGCCTCTAATACCTGAACTCTTGGAGAAATTCTTACACCATATAGTAGTTTGAAAGGAAGTTACCCCAAAAGAAGTGGCGATATTAGGTGGTATTATCTTGTGGATGAAATGTATCACTGTGGGGGCACACCTTGAGGCCTCTTTTGCTCAAAATTCCCTCGGTATAACAGTCACTTGACTTTTTGTTGCCTTTTGGTCAACAAGAAGCCAGTACCTTGTCTTCCTGGACACTGCCATGCTCCTGTCATGACGATAATAGACTGAGCCCTGAAGCTATAAGCAGCCACCTCAAATGTCTTTATGAGTCACCACAGTCATTGTATCTCTTCACAGCAACAGTAATTCTAACTAAGACATACTATATCTAAGTTATAGCAGAAACTACTTTTTAAATTTGTGAAACTGATAAATTAATGCCCAATGCCCAGCAGTGCTGACCTGAGGAGTCTGTCCTATTTTCCTTCCCTGTTGTGATAAAACACCAACCAAACTGCAAAGTGGGGGAAGAAAGAGTTTGTTTTAGCTTACAAGTTATAGCTCATCACAGAGGAAATAAAACACATCAAGTCAAGGCAGAGATTTGAAGCACAGACTTTGGAGGAATACTGTTTACTAGCTTGGTTCTTCAGGCTTGCCTGTCTGTCCTTCTTATACAACCCAAACCCTTTTACCTAAGAATGGCAAAGTATGACCACTGCTATGTCAATTAGTAACCATAAAAATGTCCTTCAGATATGACCATGTGCCAGATCTTCAACTGAAATTGACAACTGAAGCTAACCACGACAGAAGCTGAAGAAAGAGGATCATAAATTTGGGCAACTAAGAGACACTATTTTTCAGAAAATTTTGTAAATGGCTAAGAACGTGATTTATAGGTACAATCTTGGCTAGCATGCACAAGACTTTGTGTTTGATCCCCATTAGCATACATACACCAACATTATTAACTATGAATAGAATTTTCTCCTTTCCAAAAAATTACTTTTGGTATCACATTGACATCAAGACTTTCATAGGACCAAGTCAACCAAACTTCCAACATTGATGATAATATCTAGTGACAATCAATGGTTACTCAAGAAGGGAGAGTCAATTTTATTTAAGTAACTGAATAATTACCCATGCTCCATTAGATGGTTCTATCCTTATTTAAATTAGGCAGCATAAAAGGAACTCTGGATATTTAAAAAGTGATAGCACATGAAGTTAAAGGGGAAAGATGATAAGAGAATAGAGGAAGAATTGGAGGGAGCAGAATGGGGGGATCTGGTCTAAGCATATGAATAAGTGAATATTAATAAACATTAGTCCGACTATGGTCAGTGTATTTTCTATTCCTTTCAATTTAGTGAATTACAAAAGGAAATCAAATTGCCTTGTCAATCAAATGTTTTGTTTATTAGCAATATCACCATGCAAATTTCTATAATTTTTTGGGAGACTATTAGACTTATATAAGAGTAAATAGAGGTTTTGATTATATATTTTTCTCTTTATTTCTCTTATTCACATAGTTCGTGGCAATAGGCTGATAACTCTTATAATTTCTTATTAAATAATTTTAATGTACTATATTTTACTTATGTATATATCATTTTGTCGACTTCTTCATATGTGTGACATATGTATGGAGGTTCTAGAAGAGGACGGAAATAGTATCAGGGCCTCGGAAACTGATATTAGTGGCAGTTGTGAGCTAGCTGCCTGATATGGATGCTGCAAACCAAATCTAAGTCTTGTAAAGAGCAGCAAGGGTCCAAAAATTTAGTTTGGTCCAGTGTTAAAGACTAAGCATATCTACTTTTCTCTACTTTATGATGAGCAACTCTGTTTATATCAGCCTTCTGAAATGTGGGGGCAAAGGAAGAGGCAATGATAAAGAGTTGTTAGTTTTTTTACATTCAGAAAATCTCTACCAAAAAGACATGCTGAAAAATTTCACTACATTGTAGTTTTAATGGGTGAGTTTAAGCAGAAATTTTAATTAGTGATTAGTTCCAGAATAAATGAATCATAGATTGATAGATTAATGGGATAGGGGCTACTTCTTACAACAGCAAGTATGGTGCTATCCTTCCTACATGCTCCTCTCATGATTTGATGCCCTGCACCCCCTGGACTCTGCAGTGTCCACACCAACAAGAAGATAATCAACAATTGTGGACCCCCAGAAGCCAAGCCTCATGATATATTCTAATATATCTTTGGCCTTGAAAACCATCTCAGGTGTTGAAAGATATTAATAGGAAACAGGACAAGGTGAGAATTAAATGAAAAATATGAGCAATTCTTAAACACCCCTTTTCCACAAGTATTATGTCTCTCCCCCATCTGTCCTTGCTGTGCAACCCCACTGAAGCACTACCCCCCCTTTCCCACCCTTGTGAAAGAAAGTGTTGATGAACTTCCTCTTTAGTGTCCAGCATCCTTCCTGTCCTCATTTATTGTCACCCAGTATGCCTGCCCCACAACCCAGAGTGCTTCCATGTCTCTTCTGCCTCACATAATTTCCTCTTTCCTTTTCCTCCTTCCATACCAACCAAACACAGCACACACAGAAACAAAACTAGTTTTCACAAGGTACTATATTACTGTATTATATTTTAATCAACACATTCTTATGTATGGGTTTAAGATGTGGCCTTTAAAGAAAGAACCACTACCACACTCATTGTGTAGAGCTAGGTGGAGAGGATTCTGGGTCTTGGGGTGGCCCAGGCTGATGTGTGGTATTATTTGGAACGGGAGATTCCTCTGCAACCTCTTCTTTCTTTTTTTCTTGATTTTTGTTTTCTTCTTCCTTCTGCGGGGAGCAAATGATCACAATGGTATGATTTCTTCCCTTTTCCTTATCTTCTGAACTTTTATCATTCGCTGACTGGATGTTCTTTATTATTTGCGGGAGCTGTTAAGAGAACATACAGGTTAAAACACTGTTTCAAGTGAAGCATAAAGACTATCTTTAAGATGATTGCTATGGGCTGAAGAAGAACTTTGTAGTAGATAATGACGGGGAAGGAGTAATAGGTGAGGAATTGGTGAGGAAAGGAGAAGTGTGAGAGAACAACTGACCTTTCTAATGCCCGAGTACTTCACTGGATAACATAGCAAATGCTTCAGTCGAGAGGTTGCTTCGTCGTCTGTATCTGAGCTGGTTGTTGATTCGTTGTCAGAGTCGATAGAGAAGGTATCTGAACTAGAATCGTCTTTATCATCCGCCATCATTCAAGTTGTACTGGATACAGTTACCTCCAGGAGGCCTAACCTCTTCTATATATCCTTCAGGACAATGAGAAGCCACGCCCCTCAGCTTTGATTGGTTAGCAAAATCTCCTCCAGCCAATGGTATGTCTAAGCTGACTTGGCTGTCACAATGCTACCTCTCCTTCAAATTCCATGAAATGGTAGGGGCAGTTTCAATAAGGAAGAGTTGAAATGATCTTGTTAGATGAAGAGATCTTACATAATCCACCTTAAAATCATTTGAGTGACCTTTTTATTAAAATTTTCTCATATTAATTTTACATACCGATCACAGTTTCCCCTCCTTCCTCTCTTCCACTTTTGTCCCTTCTATCCCCTCCCCCACTCTTTGTCTGCCTCCGCCTCTATTCATAAAGGGACAGGCCTCCCATGGGAGGCAACAAAGCATGGCCTGCCAAGTTAAGGAAGGACCAAGCTCCTCCTACTGCATCAAGGCTGGGCCAGGCTATCCAGCTTGGGGAAAGGGGGTCCCAAAAGCCAGTAGGAACACCAGAAACAGGCCCTAATACCACTTTTAGGAGTCCCCCAAATAGACAAAGCCACACAACTGTGGGGCACATGCAGAAGACCTAGGTCGATCCCATACAGGTGTCAGTGTGATCTTTAACCCTCCTGTATCTCCTCTTGTTCAAGTATGGTGGGCCATGTGGTAGAGTAAATTCTCCTAAGTGATTCTCCATTGTCAACCCATTCACTATTTGAAATACTATTGTATTTTAGTCCTAGGAAATTTATAGCTTTTTGTAACTTGTTTTACAGTCTTCTAACATTTGCTCAATTCATAGAAGAGTTGTGGCTAATTTCACGTCTCTCTGATATTTGCCTGTAATTGGCAACCATTTTAAGGAAACATCATGGAACACATGTTGGAGAGATTTCTTTTTATCTAATTAATATTTATATGAGTGTGTTCCTCCAGAAAACCTCATCAAACAAACCTCCTCTGATTTATTTACCAGTTCTTGGCCAATTATACTAATTCCTTGGCTTTGTTGTAAAGATTCCATGGATATTTCTCTATATTCCTTCCATTACAAAAAATATATTGAGACAGATTCATATATATTATTAGTGTACAATTTAAAAAGCCCTTTGTTGGTCTTATAGTGGTGTGGCATAAGAATTTCATATAGTACACAGTCTTACTCAATATGGCTGTCTAACCAGTATGCCTCTATACTGACCATATTCCTTGGTTTTCTCTTGAAGTATCTTTGTTTTTGGTTTTTTGAGACAGAGTTTTTCTGTATAGCCCTAGCTGTCTTAGATCTCACTCTGTAGATTAGGCTGGCCTCAGTCTTACAAAGATCCTCCTGCCTCTGCCACCAGAGTACTGGGATTAAAGGTGTGTGCCACCACTGTACTGCCTCTTGATCTATCTAAAGAAAGGAAAACACCTGCTTTACCCACTACCAGTGGTAAAGTTGATCTTATTATCATATATATCTTGTGTTAGAATTCACTCATATGAGTCCATTCTAGTTGCAAAAATAGTTTTAGGCCAGAGATTCTGCCCTGTTATAAGAAAGTCTCCAATCTAATACTCTTCAAACAAAACTCCAGTTTTTTCATTTTCAACTTAGATGTCATAGAGATACAATGAACCTAATATAATTTATATCAAAGAAGATTTTGCAGATATGGTTGAGCAAGAAATTTTGAGATGGAGATGTTATCCTATAGTGCTCCATTCAAATCAAGAAAGTCAAGTGCTATGGAGCCAGAACCAAAGCCATGGTATACTAAATGAGAACAATACTATGCATTGTTTGCCTTTGGGTATAGAAGAGAGTCACAAGTCAAAGAAATTGGGGTACTGTAGAAACTGTAAAAATAAAAAGAAATACTTTGTCACAGCATTCAGAAAGAAGCATAGGCCTCTGGCATTTCATATTGCTTGGGTGGTGGTGGTGGTAGTAGTAGTAGTAACTATTAGTATTATCATTGTTGTTTTGGACTTATTACATTTAGTTTCCAGTATTGTGCTAGCTTTTAGAAAAAATATAAGACAGATGAAACACTACCAAATTATTATTCAGAAAAAGTGGGAGTTGTTATTAGATAATGAGGCTGATATATCTAAATAGGATGATATTTCTTATTCCCCATGGGCACTATTGAATTGTGATCCTCTGTGAATTTTTAGAAACTGGCTATTATTGGCTCTTCTTTATTATCATATTTTACTTATATCTACTGGTATTTATTAGTTATACACTGTAATTATTTTTATGACATTTCCATATATGTATGATCATATCTTCTTTCTGTTCCCACCTCCTTTGTCCTCCTCTCACTCCCTTGCTCTGGCTCTTGCTGACTAGTCCTTTCCTTTTCTTCTCTTTTTAGTTTTAGGGACTCAATGAGCTTAATTGGAGTTATTTATAGGAGTATGGTCAACTTATCAATGGCTAAACTACTAAAGAAAATGTCATTCCCTCCCCGGCAATCTTTAACTAACTGCCTATAGATCACTCCTTGCAACAGTTCACTGCCAATAAATCATATGGGAGGAGTAGGAACTTATGAATGCCCTCATGGTGGAATAGTAATGGGCTTAAAAATGTGCAGGTGACCACAACTGCAATGAATTTATGTGGCCATGCCATGCCTTCAAGAGAAGATCCCAGAATATGCTACTCCTTCCTCTGGTTATTATATTCTTTCTGATGCCTTTTCTATAGTGATCCCTGATCTTTATTCAGAAAGCGTGATATTTAGAGCTTAGCATTGAACTTACTCTCTACACATTGCCAGTTTATGTGTCTGCAATAACTGCTACCAACTGTTATAAGAATCTTCTCTGACCAAATATGAGAGAGGCAATATCTTGGCATAAATATAAGTCATTTTGACAACTCACCTGTCAATTTAGGAACAATTTGGAGAAGCTTTTCAACTAGTGCCTATCACCTCCTCCCTTGATAGTACCTATCACTCAGGGTTTATTTTTTTCATTTTGTATACCAACTGCAGTACCCCCTCCCTCACCTTTGCCTGTTCCCTTGTCTCCTCCTGTTCTCCACCCACTCCTCAGAGGGGATAAGTCCTCCCTTGGGAACTCAACAAAATATCACCCTCAGGATTTTAAGAAGGTTGATGATATCAGATATGGATTGCATCCTATGGATCAGGCTACAAACCAAATGAGAAGAGCTTGGGAATGTCTGAAACAGTCATGACACTGTGGTACCACTGGACACATTTTGTCTTACAGGTTGGCAAGGTAGTTCATTGCACTCATAGCTGGGTAAGATCATTGTTGTTTTTCTCCCATAACATCCTGCATAGTGCCTTCCAGCATTGTGCAAGCTAGCAGAATGGAAGGTGTTGAATTGAGCTCTATGACCAGCATGCAAAGTATGTGATGTCTTCAACATAAAGAGTCTTATAATCTCTGTTGCTTGATCATGTTTGTTGTTTTTCAGCATATTTTCAGTAACAGCTCTCAGGAGCTCAACTATTAAGGCTCTACCACCATTGTTCCCTAAACCATACCACTTCATGCCCACTTCCTCCATACAAGGATTTTAGAATCTTTGAGACACAGCTTGTGATGCTTCAATGATTTTGATCACATTATAGTTTTTTAGTGCTCTTCAAATGGTATATCCTCCAAATTTCCATCACAAGTCTTAATCAGTTCATTTTCATTTCTTATTAACCCTAAAATATTAATTTCAAATTTTTCTTCTGCAAAGTAAATGCAGGACTACAGGGATATCTTAAGTTCTAGATGACAGAAGAAGATGCTCTTAGGAAAGACATTACCAGTGCTCTTTTAATGTATTAAATTCTGATGAACCAAATTAAGAGGCTTTGTTTGGTTTTTTGTTTTAAAGTACATATATTTTTCTACCCATGCCTCCCATGTTCTGATAACATTTGAACACCTTGTTTGCATGGTAATAATCTTTGGAGACTGAAAGAAACCATTGCCTTAGATAGGTCATTTATATTTCAAGTCACCACTTGCCTACCTTAATCTCCTTAGAGATCTGGCATGACATCTACAGGTGTTACAGCCTGTGACATTGAATTTGGGGTTTCAACCTAATCTCTGTATGAACTTACCTCTATATCACCTGGGAATTCTATTTGTCTGTTTGCTTTTTGTAAGATGAAAATTTGTTGAATCATTAAATGGAAGTTACTATATCCCACATGATTTACAAGTCCAAATATTACAAAATCTTCAGTAACATAATTATGAGTTATTTCTATACAATATTTCATATAAAGTAAGTGTCCTGCGTGTACTTAGTCCATTGACATTTTTATTTCATTAAAGTCAAATATAATGAATCCAAATAATCTGTATTTAATCCCTGTAAAATTAGAACATTCTCCTTATGTTAATTGGCCACATATCCTTTTGAACATGTCAATCCCTGACCCATTTCTTATTTGGATATTTATATTTTTGATTGTGTTCTAAAAGGTCTTTAAGGTTTGATTTTTTTAAATTATATCTTTCTCTTATAATTTATCATTTGATTTTATCTAGAGCTACAAACAGGGAAGTTTTAATTATCTTTACATGTGAAGAGTCTTAGAGTTTTAAGCCACAATTAGTCAATATTAGCAAAGATAATGAAGACAATGATGATAACAGTAGATTTTTTTTACTCTTATCAGGAATCTGGTAGAAGAGAAGAGAAAAGGATTGTAGGAGCCAGAGGGGTCAAGAACACCACAAAAACAGAATCAACTAGCCAGGGCTCGTAGGGGTTCACAGAGACTGAACCTACAACCAGGAAGTCTGCATGGGACTGACACAGGCACTGTGCATAATGTTACAGTTGTGTATCTTGGTGTTCTTGAGCGACTCCTAATAGTGGGAACAGGGGCTATCTCTAACTCTTTACTGGTTTTAGGACCCTACTTTTCATACTGGGACACTTTACCCAGCCTTAATACATAGGGAGGTGCCTGTTCTTACTACAAATTGATATGACATGTTTTGTTGATATTCATGTGAGACCTGCCCATTTCTGAAGTGAAAGGAGGAAGAGTGGATTGGGGGTGGAAATAAGGGGTGGAGCGAGGGTGGGGAGGGACTAGGAAGAAGGAGAGAAGGGAAACTGGCTGGGATGTAAATAAAAAACTTATATAAAAGAAAAGCTAAATCTATATATAAAAAACAAAACCACAACAAAAAAACTTGTTCCATGAGCCAGACATTGAGCAAGGCCTATAGAGTTACCTGTAGTTCTAAGGGTCTAGAGCTACATATGTGAAAATAATTATGTGCAAAGTATCATGGGAACCTGGGGATAGAGCAGAGGGAGCTCTATCCTATGGGCAGCCAGAGGAGAGATATTTCTTCTAGGGAGTTCACATAAAAGAGTTACAAGATGATGTGACATCAGGGATGGACCACATTTTGACTAGGACTACTTAACTTTGTACATCTTTTGTCCTTTATTTAAATCTAAGCCTCATGTTGGAACCCCAAAGATCAATTTGAGGGGGTGGTCTCTTATATTTGTGTCGAGAGACCCCCAAAGACCACCATTGTAAACACAAGGAGTAGTTTATTGTTTTAGACAGGTTCAAACGAACCCAGGCCAAAATCCTTTGTTCTGGCAGTGAAGGGTTTCTGCCCAGAGCCCAGAGGTGAGGGGTTTTTAAAGAAAAGCATAAGTAAGTGGGATATTTCACATCTTGGAATTTCAGGATTGGGTAAAAGGGTATGGGGTACAGTAACTATTGGCTAATCATTTGGCATAAATCCAAGCTTTGAATCTATTGGCTAAACTTTCTGCATGAAACTATGTTTTGAATCTATTTGCTGTCAAGCGCATTGCTGAGATTTTTCCTAGAATCTCCTCAGACCTGGGCCCTGTCCTCAGTCATTAAATGGTGTTTTCCTGTAATAAAGTTTTGTAACAGATAAATTTATGCCTTCACCGTCACTGGGCTATTTTGTCTTCTTTTTTCTCTATTTTTTATTACATTTTTTATTATAAATAAAGTCATATTTTTTATCCATGTATCCCCTTGTTCAAACTCCCTACCCTCTCCTGCCTCTCCCAGTCACTCTCTATTCTCCCCATCACTTTTTGTCCTCCCCAGCAATGGCAGGAGGTTCCAAGGTCCCAAGGTCCCAATGTGGCTTAATGTGGCTTAGGTCAGCATCTACTCCTATTTTGTCTTCTTAATGTGGATACATTGAATAAATCTCTCTTACATAATGTTCACTATTACTTACTTGTTTATTTAATTGGCTCATTGAAGGCAAGTGGATGAACTTGGCTTATTAAATCTGAACTCAGGCTTTGACCAGTCTAATTAACAAATTTATTACAACTCTAATAAATTTATTAATATGAAGATAATACAAAGTTTTTATGGTAAAACTTGGAATCATAGACAAAGTCAAAGGGAAAAAAGAAACCTTTACTCAGATATACTCCTTGTTATATCTATATATTTTATTTTATTTTTTAATTTAATTTTTTTCTCAAATGATTTTTTAAATTTTATACAATAAAGTATCATTTTTTATCCATGTATCCCCTTGTTCCAACTAATATCAAAAGACATTTCCCTTCCCTTCCCTTCCCAGTCAGTTGGTAAGTCTTCAGCCTCCCTCCTCCCCATCCCCAGTCCCCTCCCCAGAAAGGGCAAGAAGTCCCAAGGTAGATTAGTTCAGCATCCACACCAGGCAAGTCCAATTTTTTCATCCTAATATCAAGACTGGATTAAGTGTTCTTCTGTAGGAAATGAGCTCCAAGTCCATGCACAGAAACACAGTCTGAACCCTTCCCTTGAGGCTCCACATATTGTTCATGCCAGTGGACAGTTGCCTATCCTTGGAGGACTTTAGTTCCTTTTCCAGATGGTTCCTAGGTGGCTGTTCTTGATTCAGTGAGATCCCCAGAGCTCCAGCCAGCCATTACTGTAAGAATTTTCCTCATTATCTCTATCCCCTTGCTCATATAGTCTCCTCCCTCGCTATCAGCTGGACCAGGGACTCAGCCCAGTGCTCAGCCATGTATCCCTGCCTCTACCTTTATTCATTGTTAGATGTAAGTTCTGTGATGGCACTTGGGGTGACTATTCATTTGATTGTGGGGGAAGTCCTGTCTAGGCAACACCTTTGCTATTGGTTGGAAACCTAGGCAGGGACATCCTGTGAGTTTTTGGAGGTTTCCCTAACAACTGGTCTTTTTCCAACCCCACATTTGCTTCTTGTATTAAGATCTCCATCTCATTTTCTCTCCCTCTTTGTTGTTCCTCTCACTCAGTCATCTCCTTCTCTCATGACTTGTTCCCACCTCTTCTTGGTTGCAACCTCTTATGCTCCCAATTAGCTAAGGAGATCTTCTCTATTTTCTCTTCCTAGGGGACTCTCTGGATGTCTTTCTTAAGTTCCTTCAGATCCCTAGCTATTCAGTGGTTGTGGTTTGAAGCTTGGGTGTTCTTTACATTTTTTTTAAAGTCCACTAATGAGTGAGTACATCCCCTGCTTATCTTTCTGGGTTTGTGATACCTCCCTCAGGAGGATATTCTCCAAATCCATCCATTTGCCTGCAAATTTTAGGATATCATTTTTTATATTCATATTTTATATAGGGGTGGGGATGTGTGTGTATACACTAGAGAGAGAACGCAGTGTTCTTACATTGAGTTACTTCCCCAACAAAGCTCACATTAATATTTGAAAACTGATTTCTTTTTCATAACAATACATTATGTTCAATTTCTCTGGCATGAAACAAGGCAGAGAGGCAGTAGCCTAATGGTCACAGCAATTTTAAGTAAAACCCACCTACGTTTATTGAGAAGCGTATAAGTTTTCTCGTTTCCAAAGTGCTTTGGTCTTTTACGCCAAGTTTTGGGTTTTCTAATGTTTGCCTAAAGGTCCTGTATCCACCATGTAGCTGAGTGTCTGCCTTCCACACAGGCTCTTTTTTTATACTTCTCATGGCTGTTCTCCTCCTTTAGGCAGCTACTGAGGTTTTCCAGCTCTCCTGACATGGCCTTTTTCTTTTAAACTCTAATAAAATTGTCCTTGAGCTTTAAAACAAGTGTTCCCACTGTGGTTATTGGGGACAGTCCAGTACCCATTGAATGTATTGAAGTGAGTTCCTTTTGGTATTTGTTTTTTTTTTTTTTCATTATAT